>VZDJ01000216.1:1969538-1984759 GCA_008694505.1 Cyanoderma ruficeps | reverse complement strand
AAAAAAGAAAAAAAGGAAAGAAAAGTCACAAAAGTTGACACATCACTTTGGACAAGAAACATTACAATAGTTTGGCAACTTTTCACCAAACCCCACCCCCTCCCCCCCCAGCTCTGTGATGTCCCTCTGTAATTTGAGGTGATCTCTTAAAGGTGGGGACATGAGAGGGCTGCAGGTAAATCACTGCATGTAAATAGGGGATCTCCTCCCCACAGGATCTCGTGGGGTCAGACAAACCTACCTGCTTGGTACAGTACAAAAGAAATTCTGCCTGATGCCCTCCCTGGTGAGAGGGAAGGAGACAGAGCCCACACAGCTGGAGACAAACAAGGCAAAGCTGAACTTGGCAGCAGCAAGTCCCTAAACCTTGTGACTTTGCACCAGGCTAAGATATGGCCATGGCAGGGTAGATGGAGGAGAAGATGTCACCACTGTTCCTCTGTGGAGAAGTGTAAAGGACAGGACTATCACTCTATCACTATTTGGGGTGAACACAGGCCTCTTTGTTTATGCATGCAAAGTAATGGGCTTTGGAAAATACCAGGAGCCCATGTGTAATAGTGTTACCAGTATGACCTGTGTCAGATGGACACACAACTCCCCTCCCCTCAGATCTAAACTCAGCTCTTAGGAATTGAACAAGGAACAAATACAAAGCAAGGATGGAAAAGTTTGTGTGGGTTTTTCAGGAGTGGTTGTTTTGTTCCTCCTTTTAAAGCCCTGTTCTTTAGATTTGGGGGAGAAGGGGGGAGCACCACAAGGTCCCTGCACTTTTCTGGTGGCAGACCCGGGTGCAAGAAATGGCACAGCTCAAATATGGACCTTCCCACCCACAGCAGCCTGTGGAAGGTGGGATTGATTACAAGGGCCTGAGGACCTGAGCAACCTCCACAAAGGCTCCGACTGGGAATCCGGCCCAGCCATTGTCGGAAGAATTCAATACAGCGCTGGCCAAGAAAATAAAACAAATACTTGTGGAAAGGACTATCCAACTGGAAGAGTCTTTTCCTTCCTCGGTTTCCAGGGTAAGAGAGAAGCCTTTGGTTATGACCAGAATTATTTGCCATTGGCAGGACAGGCTTGGCTTTGCTTTGCATTAGCTTGGTTATTGTACAAGGGCTGGGTTGCTCTGCGGAGAGATGCTCTGCCCAGCTGGACTGCCTGTGACATCTGGGAGTTTAATGGAGTGGACACTTGAATTACATCCGGGATCCTCGCTCCTGAAGAATCTGAAACAGAAGAGACCTTCCATAAAAACCTCAGACAAGTTGAAATGCAAAAGTTCCTGTTTTTCAGAGTCCTTGTTTTTTTTGCAGAGTAAGGAAACACGGACTAATGAGAGCAGCTTGCAGGCTTTGACACCACCACAGCAACTGATAGGCTGGTTAAGGGCGAGCAAGCCCTGTCTGTAAAAATCCTGCTCAGAGGCTTGCCAGGAGGCAAAGATGTTGCCTTTTGTTTCTATTCTGGGGGAGGGGGGAAGTGGATTCATAGAATAGTTTGGTTTGGAAGGCACCGTAAAGCTTATCTTGTTTGACCCCTCTGCCATGGACAAGGACACCTTCCACTAGATGAGGCTGCTCAGAGCCTCATCCAGCCTGGCACTGAACACTTCCAGGGATGGGGAGGATTGAAAGACAACAAAGATCTTGTTTCTCCCTGCAACATCCTTCAACCACAAAACTTGACTAACCTCAAAGGTCCTTGCTACTCTATTCTCCAAGTTACTCTTTCCTTCAGTATTTTGGTTGTAATTTGAAGTGCACAAAGAACCTTAGCTCTTGTCCTACAGTAAATCATGAAATTTCCCAAGATGGGGTGATGGAGAAGGCAGTGGGAAAGCTGATACACAGAACTACTGCTGCAGCTTGGTGCAGGAAAGGTTTTTCTTTCTAGGGGGATTCAAACTGATACATCTGAGCAGGTGCCTTACCTTGGCCTTCTCGCTTGGCTCCTTGACAATGCCATTGGTAGAATTGTTGAGCTCCCTGGACACAACACAGAGGAATTCTGCCTGGTCTTCGTTCCCGTAGTTATAGGAAGATCCAATGCTGATCAGCTGTGCGACAGGACACAGACAAGGTAACTATCAACAAGTCTTGATTTTATTCCCACACTGCTGTGAGACAGGGCTGCCGCAGGAGTTTGGATCCTGCAGCCTCCTGTGTGTGTGTGTAAGGCAGGGACACAGCAGAGCTCCACAGCTCTCTAGTGGCACCTGGAGCCCCGGGAAGGAATTCCAGCTTGAAACTAATGCTGAACACACCATTAGAACATAGCCCAGGTTCTGAGGATGGAAAAAGGGAAAACAGATTGTGCAATGTATAATATCCAGTTCACTCAGACGTGGGCAGGCATTAAGAATTGCCTGGTCCTTGCTGAACTCAGCTCTCAACCTGCCTTGTGACTGATGTGGAAATGGGAATTCTTTACCCCAGGCAGATGCTGGATTAACTGGGGACATGTGGCAAGCAGACACCATCCTTTATGTGGAGGCTGCCAAGATGGAGTCTGGTATCTGTGTAAACGGGATTATATTCTATTACTGTTGTGCTGAGGGGGCCTGGACTCAATCCAAGAAATCCCATCTGTCCCATTCATCATTATTACATTAAAAGGACATCCTGGAGTGCAGAGCTAATTTGTCATTTACAACTCAGTTCTGCTTTCCAGAAAATAAATCCAAGACATCTGAAGAGAGCATTGTGACTCTTACCAACTGTGGGTATCCAGGAAACTTTAATGTGCAGCGTGCACCTTAACTTCCATGTCCTGACAGGTTTTAGAAGAGCCAGCTCCATATTTATAGATTATAGATTTGAAAACTAAGATTGGGAAAGATCTAAGGGTGCAGGTTCCCATGAGAGGCACTGCCTCTAGCCTTGAGGTTTTGGGGGCATAGGTATGGATGTGTGAAAGGCAGATTCTGTTAACGCTTGGACAACAAAACCTGGGTGTTGGAGAACTGCATTTCCATGGAGTGGTTCTTGGTCACAAGATTTCCCTATTTCCTCACGGGGGCCGGTTTTTTTGGCCGCCTTTGCACTCTGAGATAGTTTTCAGGCATTACAGAACAGATCCATAGGAACAACTGATGGGAAGTGCTGCTCCTAATCCTCTGCTTCACTTCATGTCAGCACATTTCCCACATCCACTGGTACTGAGGCTGGGATAAATGGGAAGACACTGCTGTAATCCACAGAGCCTCTTCTGTAGTGTCTTAATATAACACACAGGCCAGCTGGCTCCAGTTCTCCCTCCTCAGAAATAAGAGAACTGTGTTTGATTCCAGAAACCAAACCTGGAACTAATGCCATATGCAACTGCAGTGACACCAGCCTGGAAGCAGCTGCATTGCAAAGACATCTGCAGGAAGTTCTCATGTCATTCAGGGCCTCTTTAGCAAATGCAGCAGTCATGGCTTTGAGGTTCCAAGAAAGTTGTGCTCTGTTTTTTCATTGCTCTGGTTAATTTTCCTGGATAGAACTGTTATACTGTGGCCTGGTGTATGTGATGAAATGCAGGAGAAAGGGAAGAACTGCTCTGGGATTTGTCAAGGAGACAAGAAGTCCTGAGAGAAAATGGCAGCTTGAGTGACTTCTGCTCTCCCCTGTCAGTAACTGGACACAAGTGGATTGCTGCTCAGGTCAGGCTCCTTATTCACAAGAGCAGAGCAGTGTGAAGTGCACCTCAACAGGCAACTCTGCTTATTCCATACCTAGCTTTCAAAGGAATTCTGCTATTTTTTGGTAATCGTACCTGCTCAAATTTCCATCCGTCGGACATGGTGGACACCATCTGTGTGAGCTCTTCCTCTTGGCACTGCAGCACTCTGTACACGTGTTTCACAGGCCCCTGGAGCACAGAGAACAATTGCTGTAGTTTAATAATTGCTTTACTAGTATCACTCTAGAAAATTAATAAGCCACTCCTGCTCTTGTCTTAGGAAGGCTTTTTTATCCCAGCGATTGCAGAAGAGAACCACATGCCTGGCACTCTTCTCTTAAAAGCTTTCTAGGTGTCTACACTACAGTGAAAGCAAAACTTCTTTAGCTTTCACAGCCATTTGCTGCTTTTTGAAAACGTTTCTGAAATTCAATCTACTGGGTGTGCTGATATCAGCTGAGCACCAACAGGGAAAATGTCACAGAGAGACAAAGGGAAGAAATAGTTTAGAGAAGGAAGAGTTTGAGCTGTTCTCTACCACAGCAGTATGTTTTGCTTTAAAACCACCCATTTCTGCTCTTGGCCCCTCTCCTGTAAGTGTCCCTTGCCTTCCCTACAGTGCTGAGATGACTCAGTGCTCTGTGCTTTATAAAGCCACGCTGGAGACTCTTTCCTAGCCATGCCCTGCCATCCACCTAACAGCATTTATTCCCCTGTTACTGCTGAACCACAGAAGTGCTACTGCAAGGGCCTGCAGCCATGCTTGTCCTCTGTGCCCCAGAGCTGGCTCTGTAAGCCAGAGGTGCATTACTTGGGAGGTTCTGTTCTCGTTGTCCCGTATCCGCTCCTTCACCAGCCGCACGAGGGACGCGATGTTGTAAAACTCAGCCTCTTCCAGCACCCCTGAAAGCACAAATTCTGTTACTTTGCACAGGGTAGAACGAAGAGGATTCTGTCACAAGGATGCAACACCTGCTCCTGACTCCAAATCTAGCCCAAATGTCAGAATCCCAAATGTGACACCCACCTCCTGCTCCCTGGCTAGGAGAAAATGCCTGACTAGCTGTCACCTGCTTTTGTGACTTGAGAGGATCTTTAAGAAAGATTATTCCCCTGCCCCTGGGATTATCAGAAATCTCATGGTACAATGTCTATTTCTTCACCCACCCCATGAAGGGAAGCCCTCAGAGCTGCCTGTTTGGGGAGAACCATGGTCTGTGAGGGGCTGTACCAGACCCTGGGCTCAGCAGAGCAGTGACGGGGTGTGCTGTGAGCTGCAGCCTCTGCTTTCGGGAAGACACAGAATCTGATGACTTAATCCCCACTAACGAGCAATTAACAGCACTAACAGCACCCCTGGGAAACTTGCTGCCACCCTCACAGCAGTCTTTGGTGAGGGCTCCAGGATGTGCTGTCAAACAGCACTTCCAGCCTGGCCTGGTGCTCTTGTCTCACCTTCCTCTGCGAGCTCCTTGTTTATGATGAGCTTCCCGTGCCGGAGGTAGTTCAGAATGGGCCCGAAGTACGTGGGGTCTCTGTCAATGAGATAGGCCCCTGTCTCATCCTGGGAACAAAACAGGGACAGCTCAGTGCTACCAGGAAAAAAACTTCAACCTAACGCAGCAAACTGAACAGTTTCTCTTTGAGAACCTGGATTCCTTTGCTTGTGGGAGGTGTACAAATGATGCTACATTTAAACCGTTTTTCAGTATCTGATCTAGAAACGTTGCAGTCCAGTCATGCTGGCAGATGTTTTACATGCAGGCACTTGTACAGAGTTTATGGACCTGGAGAAAAAAGCTGGGCTTTGGAGGGTTTTTTTCACTGCAGTAGGAACCAAACCCTGGCAGTTTTGTTCTGGCTAAGCCTGTTCTCCAGACTAGTTTAACTAGGAGGCTCTGGAGGAAAATGGGATCTCCAGTTCTAGCACCTGACCAAACAGTTCCTTTTTATCCCCCTTTCCACTACTGCAAACACACATTGCAATGCTCCAGCCAGGTGTCCAGCAATACAACTACTATTGGCATTAAATAACCAACAGTCGACAGCCAAAAGCATCTCTTGAACTGCTCTAAAGCACTGACAAGCCCTCCACAGAACTCTCACATCCCTCTCTTAATGACTTTGGGTCATTAAGGGTTGTTTCTCCTGCCAATCTGCTCTAAAGCAGTAAGAAACTGTGCAAACCCACTCTGAAATATCTCCTGTCCTCACTGGTGCTGCTGGCTGACACTTCAGTCACAACCAGGATTTGTCTTGTGATTGAACTCTGACTGGAGGATCAACAGACTCGACTAATTGTGGCTGCCCCACTCACAACATATTTACAACAGCTGATCCTATGGAAAATCTGCAATTGCAAGAATAATTGTTTGCAAAATCCTTACAATAAACTGCAGTGACTTCAAAACTGTCCGACCACGCAAGGAATGCACACCACGATCTTTTATGAGAGTGCAGTAAAATACATTAAAAAAACCCAAAACAACAAACGCGGTCAGGATGAGAAATTGTAACATTCCTGTTTTCAGGAGTTTCCTTCCCTGCTGTAACTACTGTGGGAAGGTGGGGAACTCCTTGAGCGGAGTCACGGGGGGTGGAGGGATCAGACCCGAACCACGCGGGGTCACAGGCACGAGGGCAGAACCAAACCCCGTTCCCGGGAATGCCGCCGCGTCCCTGGCCGTGGGACACGGGGGACAAGCGATGGTGTGTTGGTGTGTCAGTGACGTGCCCCAGACCCGTGGGAGATCGGCCCACGCACGGCCCGGGGCCGCGCAGGAGGCCCGGGGACAGCGGCAGCCGCGGTGTCCCCCCGCCCGTGGGACAGTCTGTGGCCCCCGGTGACACCGGCAGCCGCGGGGCTGAGGGAGGGGCTGTCCCGGTGTGCGCGGGCGGGTTCCGGCTCCGCCGCGCCCTCACCTTGTCGGAGCCGAGCTCGGGCCCGTCCTGGCAGCACAGACGGCACAGGAAGGACTTGGGCTCCCGGCACAGCGTCTGGCGGGTGCTCACGAAGTACGTGCCGCCCACGTTCAGCCGCACCCACTTGGAGGCGGCGGCGGGAGAGGACAGCGCCCCGGCGGACCCCGCCGCCGCTCCGGCCGCGCGGGGGCTGGGCGGCCCCGGTGCCCCCCCGGGGCCCGGGCTGGGTGTGCGGCCCCTCGGCGGCCCCTCGGCCATAGCGGAGCCTCAGCGCCCGCCCGCCGCCATCGCCGCCCGCGCCGCTTCCGGGCCGCGCCGCTTCCGGGGATGATGACTTCCGGTAATGCCGCGGTCCGATTGGGCGACGGGCGAGGAGGGGGCGGTACTTCCGGCGGCGCGGGCGGCGGTGTCGGTCAGTGAAGGTGAGAGCGGGGCCGGGACGGGGCAGCGGGGCCGGGACGCGGTCTGGGCTCCCGGGAACGGGGAGCGGCCGGGGAAAGGGATCTGGAGTCCCGAGGCTGGAGGACGGGACAGGCTGGGTTGTCCTCAGTGTTAGGAGGCTGGTGGGAGGGGACAGGGGCCGGCGTGAGGTGGCGGCGGGGCTCAGGAGTAACCCCAGTGTCCACATCGTCTCCGTATTCCGTTCCCTCGGTGTCCCCCTTCCGTGACCCGACCCCTTCCCTGACCCCGTCCCCCGTGTCCCGCCCCATCCGCCCCCTCGGTGCCGCGTTCCCGAGCGGAGCCGCCCTCCCCGGCCCGGTCCCCGCCGGCGCTGTGACCCACCGGTGTCTCCCGGGCCAGGCGGCGCCATGGCGGGACGCAAAGCTGCCCTGAAGGCCGTGGACTGGGCGGCCTTCGCCGAGCGAGTGCCCCCGAACCAGCGAGCCATGTTCAACGCGTTGAAGACCCGCAACGATGCGCTGACGGCCCGGTGAGTGCCCGCCCCGCTCCCGCGGGGCCGCTCAGCCCTCGCCCAACCACCCGGCTGGGAGAGCTGGCGGCCGTCACTGCCTGTGGTCCCGCAGGAGTGTCCTCGCAGGTATTAAAGCAGGTCACCTTGAGGCAGCTGGTGGCTTTTTTTGGCAAATCACCTTTAGCTAATCTTCCCCAGAGTAAAACCATAGCTGCAGTTCTGTGAACAGGCTTTGCTTTGTTAAATGCTCCACAAATTCATGTGTGGTTCTCAAATCCTTTTGCATCCTCTGTCTGATACAAATGCTGGCTGCTGCGGGGACTGTTGCTGATTGCCTCTGGCTCAGTGTTGTGGAACAGCCTTGTCCTTCCTTAAGGGGGGCAAAGCTGCAGGCTGAGCTCTGCCTGTCTGTCCAGAGGAGCCTGTTCCAAGGGCAGAGGGATTTGCAGAAATGGCTTGTTTCGAATCTGAAAACACCCAAACTGAGCACAGCAGGCTGTGCTGAGGCTCAGGGTGCTGCTCATGTCTGCTGTGCTCCCACCCTTCAGGCTGGCTGTGCTGCCAGAGAAGCCCCCGGCCATCGACTGGGCTTTCTACAAAGCTAACATTGCCAAAGCTGGGATGGTGGATGAGTTCCAGAAGAAGGTCAGTCTCCTTGCCAGCTGGGTGTTGCTCTTTGGAGTTTAACTGGGGTATTGAGAGGAGAACACTAGGATTGGCAGAGGAGGTTGGTTGTGTCATTATGGAAATTTGCCTCCCGAGGCTGCAGGCACGGATGGTCTGAGAGCTTTGTGCTGGGGGCAGTAACTCTGTGACAGGGTCAGTCTGTGGAGTTGGACCTTCCAGCTTCCTTACAGTCCTGGGGGTGGTGGGCAAGACAGAGGAGATGGCTGGAAGCTCCTGGGAGGGACAGGGGACAGCTGCACTGATGACTTTTAGCTCATTAACTTACCTGGTTGTGAGCAAGTCCTAGGAAGAAAGGAGGGAATGCTTCCCTGCTGCTAGGGAAGATGACCTTGATGTGAGGGGTTGTTTTGGCCAAACAAACCTTATAAAAATTTGTCTTTCGATTTGCAGTTCAGTGCACTAAAGGTTCCTGAGCCAGTGGATACACAATCTGCCAAGATTGATGCCCAGGAGAAGGAAGCTGTAAGTGAACCATTCCCGACTGCTGGGGTTGTCCTTGCCTTCCGTGGGGATGGGAAGGGCAGGGCAGCCTGAGCCAGGGGACAGCCCTGCCCCTCACACACATCCCTGGCTTTCTTAGCAAGGGGACCCCTGCACAAGGAAGGGTTTGGCTGTTTGGGATCTGCTGGAGATTCCATCAGTGACCCGGTGTAACAATGGATTGTAATGCCAGCTGAGAGCATGGTGGGGCTGTGTGTGTGTGCAGGTTCACTCTGGGTCAGGGTCTTTATCACACCCACACTCCTCATGTCCTGTTCCCCCCAGGCCAAGAGCACTGCTGAGTACATCCAGGCTTCCAAGGCCCGCATCGCCCAGTACGAGCAGCAGGTGAGGCTGGACTTTGCCCAGGGAATGTTCTCTGGACCCCCCTGGCTCTCCTGGGTGTGCTTTGCCCCTTCCTGCTCACCACTGACTTGTGACGTGTCTGTCCCTGTGTCTGTCCCTGCTTCCACAGCTCCAGAAGCTCAAGAACATGATTCCCTTTGAGCAGATGACGTTTGAAGACTTGAACGAAGCCTTCCCTGAAACCAAACTGAACAAGGAGAAATATCCATTCTGGCCTCACAAGCCAATTGCTGATCTGTAAACTGGTCAGGGAGCAGTTGAATGGCTGTCAGAGTCCGTGATCTTATAAATAAAGAGCTTTCTCTGTCTGTGGCTTAGATCTTAGACATGAGTTCTGAGTAACGTGGAGCAATACAGTAACTGACAAACATTCCACTTTTCCTGGATTTTGTGTTTTCTACCCATGAGCTTGTTTTGGTAGCAAGGACCCTGTCCTGATCAAACTGAGCCCTGTGAAATGCAAATAAACCTCCTGTCCCCCTCTGTAACCCTGAGGTGCAGGGAATGGAGTTCCCTGCAGCAGACACTTGCTCAGAAGTTCAACATATTTGAGATTCTGGAGTGCATTTGGCAGTGATTTATGTGTGTCTGGAGTGTCTCAGGACTTCTACAGGTACAGGTCTGGAGCTGTTTTCTGGGCTGGTTGTGATTGTTTAGGAGAAGCCAATTGCAAAAGGAGTTGAAGGAGTGTTGAGATGCACATAAAAAAAAGTTACTTTTTTAGTTATTTTTAAAAACAGTCCTGGTGCTTCTTTCCTCTTTGCCCTGGATTTCTGAAGGCTGCTGATCTCACTGGAACTCACAGAAACAATAGCAAAGACTTGCATTGTTTCATTTAATAATCTGAGGTGGAATTGTTAAACACCTTCCCTCAAGACAGAAACTCCTCTAAGAGAAGGCAATCAACTCCCTTTCCTCTTGGCCATGTTTGGGGTCAGAATGAGAGAGGTAGAATGAAGGTGTTATCCCCAGATTTCACAACTATTTTATTCAAATATCTTAGTAGCCCACAGAATACTCCAAGAACATTCTGGTTCTACTGAACCAGAGTACAAAGCACTACACATGCAGATCTCTGGTCCTGTGGCTTTGGATTTTAATTTAATTTAATTTTATTCAGACAATGAACTGAACCTCTGTGAATTGATCAGGAACAAATTACAGCAGGGGGTCAGAAGCAACACAGTAGAGAACAACTGAGCTGGCACTGGGCAGAGCTGATCTTCAGCTGCTCCATTTTACAGAAATCACAGTAAAAAAGAACAGGGACAGGAAGAGGTGGCTGTAGAGAAGCACCTTCTCCAGAACTGGCAGGAACTGGTCCAGCTCCTGCAGCTGCCAGAGGCGCTTGGTTGGCTGCCCTTGGCCCTGGGCCTCCTTGGGGGGGTGCAGCAGTTGGGGGCCCCCCTTGGCCGGGTTTCCTGGGGGTCTCTTGGGCAGCTTGTGTGGGTCTGCAGGGAGCAAAGGGCAGTGTCAGCACAGCAGGGCCACCACCCTCACACTGCCTGGGGCACTGTTTGCCCTCAGGAAACCCACCCTGGCTCCAGCAAACAGGAAAATGCCCCAAACCTCCTCTGTTAAAGGTGTTACGGGTTGTTTTACCTTGCTGGAAGTTTCTGAGGACCTTGTCCAAGTGCAGGGATTTGCGCTGCTGGTGCAACAGGAAGAAGGTGTCTAACACAGCCATGATCATGAGCAGGAAGGTGCCCAGGAAAAACACCACTGCAGAACAACAGGAAGACACAAAACTAGTTAACTGGCACTTTCCTATGTTCCATTGCTGGTGGGGAACAGGGAAAGTCTAAACCCAGCAAGCTAATCAGGCTTAGCTGTTCATGACTTCAGCAATCATGAACGTGTCTATGAACACCCAAAGACCTTCCTTAGGGCTGCTACTTGGGTAAAATCAGGGTTTATTCAATAAAGATGGATACCTATTATGGGTGGTTTGTTGGAGGAAGTTGGGAGGCTGTTGTTGAGAATCACAGCCAGCATGGAGCTGCCGAGGATGATGGCAATCTGGAAGTTGATTTTCTCCTCCAGAGAACTGGGTCCAAACAACACAGCCATGTCCAGCAAGTACAGGGCACACGTTGGGAGGATCAGGTTCAGAATATAGAGAGTGGGTCGTCTCTCCATGGAAATCTGTTGAGGAAGATGGGCAAAATTTGATAAGAAGGAGATGACTCAATGTGTTGGCAAATGCTGGTCCCCTAATGTAAAAAATAGTCTGGTTTTATACTGCGTTTTTTGGTGCCAAATCAGTGCAATATAATATGGAAGTGCTGCCATACCTCATAGGTGACCACAGAAAATCCTTTGTCATCCATTGTTTCTGTGAATTCAAGGATGCTCAGGTTGGTGAACTTCCATTCTCCATCAGTTAGGAGGAGACTCTGGCTGTCTTTCACGATCTCAGCTGGCGTCCGTCTTGTCTTCATGACAAAGTCTGTTACTGCTTGGGCAGGAGGCAGAGTGGGGAGGGAAGTAGAAGAATTTAGGGATTCCTTAGAGGTCAGTTATTCCTCTCCCTTTCTCACCCAGCTGAGGGTGTGTGCAGACAGGAAGGGGGAAGGTTTCATGCACTGCTCGGGTTTCTCAGCCCATGAGGGAGGAATTAAAAAGGTCTCTGTGAAGAGGCCTGGCTGGACCTCTGGGAATGTGGATCAGAGGGGAAACATCTGGTGAATTAGGGCAGTTGTCATTTGTGGATGGGACCAGGAAGATTTTGTGTCACCTCTGCTAATATTTCAGCCTTTCCTGTTGGGATGAACTCTTAACCGCAGTTTGAATCCCTGGAACTGTTCTCTTAATTGTTGGATTTGATGCCCTTGGAAATCTTTTTCAGCCTTAGGATTCTATGATTCATTTCCTCCCATTTCCATGGCTTTCAGCTGTGTTTAAAGACCAGTCCTGCAAAATGCTATGTGGACAAGTAGCAGTTTTGCAGGAAGCCTCCTGGTCTTGGGTCTCTTGGTCTGTAGAAAGCAGCCATGGGAGGGGCTTGCCACAAACCATCCAGATTGCTCCAGAGATGTTGCTCGGAAATGTGCCAGGACAGAATGGCAGCATTTTAACTCATTTTCCCTGGTCTCATATGACCTCAACCCCACTGTGAGCGTGTGGTGCTGCTCAGGAGCCCAGGAGTTACCAGGGCCCATCTCATCTAGTCCTTCTTCAAATTCAGCCCAGAGGTGGTAAAGCCCAGCCTGCAGCTGTACCTGGGTAGAGGAATGAAGCTATGCTCAAGTTGCATGTCTGGGTGTCGAAGGGGAACTTGAGGATTATCAAACTGCACGTCAGGGTGACCTGGAAGGGCCGGGTGGAGTTGAAGGTGCCGTTGTGCATGAGGACCATGTAATTCAGCTCCGGGTCCTGCCCGCTCACCCTGCAGGGAACAGACAGGGAGAGTAACTGAGCCTGAGATGCTGCCTGAGCCTCTGTCTCCATAAACCAGGCAGTGAGTACCCTCTGGGGTGGCTCTGAGCCATCACCCAGCCATGGGATGCAGCAGGAGGAGAAGAAACCAGGGCTGGGAGGAGAGCCCATGAGCCCTTTGGGACCAAGGTTTGCTGTAGCTCTGCACCTCCTGAGCACCTCCTGCCTCTCTGCCCTCTGCTTTCTGCCCTCACCAGGGCAGGGGCTCATTCCTGGCTCTGCCTCTCACTCCTTTCACCCTCTGGAGAGCTGGTGGAGGGGCCCATCCCTCTGTCAGACCCTCAGTGTTCTGTCCTGTATTTTTCCATATACTACTAAAGGTCACTTTATTGCACAGCAGTGCTGGTTTCTGCTGCTTCCTCGGCTTTAGCTGCAGCTCAGATGGGATATTTCAGGAGCTGTTACAATATAACAGAGCCACTAAGTGCTTTATATAAACTGTGGTCACCATTAATCTAAATTAGGAGGCTCTCGGTTACAGAGAGCTCAAGGGAACAACTTTTAACCATCTGAGTTTATCCCATTTCCTGTAATATAACCAACAGTTTGCCTCCATTGTATTTCTGCTAAGCCAGTGGATAAAAATGAAAGGGGAACCTACCGCTCTAAGATGAAGATGGGGGGCGACCAATATGTATCCATGGGCAGAACAATTTCAGAAATATTACAGAAATCCTTTGGGTCCCAGCTTGCAAAAGGGTTTTGCCATTCCTGAGGGAAGAAGTTGCAGGAGAGAGATGAGCTCTAGGCTGGGCACCAGGCTTTGTGTTGGGCATCAGGAGAGAAATGCTCTTGAGGGACCTACCAGGTTCAAGACGAAGTAAAAACTGACTGTCTGGAGCTTTTCCACCTGGAGAAACAAAGATATTTAGTTGATTTTCTTAGGTATATCCAATGCAGAAGCTCTTCCCTGAGCACAGACTGCAGTAACTGGGTTTGGGAAGGAGGGCTTGTGGGTCTTGACGGCTGAAGAATGGGAGCACACAGTCCAGTGGGTAGGAAAAATAATAGATTACTGTTAACATTTCCATGGCAGTGTCCTGCAAATGCACTGCCCGGTTCAGGCACTCTGCAGGGTTTTTGGAGCCTCCTACAAAGCAGGCTGCTCATCTGGATGTGACTTCTGGAAGGAGTGGGAGAAAATACTCCAGATCTTCCAAAAGTGCTTTCCAACAACAGAAAGCTGGAGTTGAAGGGGCTAATTCTCACCCCTGCAAACTTGCTGTCAGAAGACTCAAACCCTGGCTTAGTAATAGCCCAGTTTTCTGTTGTAAAGGATCGTTTTGGGTCCTTACCACAGAGAGAATTGCCACGAGAAAGAAATCCATCTTCACTTCCACGGGCTCCCTCAGGTTTATCTTGGGCAGAATGTACGTGTGCAGCTTGTCATGAGAGGAGATGTTCAGGTAGTCAACAATGTCATAGTAGGTGCAGAGGTACTTTGGAGCAGCCCCTGCTGGAAAGAGAATTCCACTTGAGACACAAAAACATCAGGCAAGACCTCAACCCGCGAGAGATGCATCAAAAGAGAAAGTTTGTGGAGCTGTGGATGTGAAACACATTGTTAACACACAAACATCCCTTCTTACACAGGTGAGAACAGAATTCCTCGAAGGTTTTCTATCCCCCGTGCACTTACCTGTCCCAAGAGAAAAGGTGAGGATGGCTGCAAAAACTCCCTGCATCATCTCCTGCTTCCAAATAAGGAGGAGAATGGTACCGTGTGTCTTATGAACTGGTTCAGGACACGTCATTTGTTATGTGGAAGTTGATTTGATATTTATTAATGAGGGATGGATTTTTGTAAACAGACATTTTATCTGTTAGAAGGAAGAATTTGCTAATGGTTTGATGCACTCAGCTGGCTCTTGGGAGCAGCCTTTAGTTGTGGTCAAGGAAAAATAAGGTCATTAAAAAAAAAATCCAACAATTTGAGGGAGAGGAAAAGAAAGGGCCCATTCCCACAAAGAAAAGGCAAAGAGCCAGAGCTACTCAGTAGCAAATTTAGTGTCATTTACAGGGCTGAGAGTTTGCTGTAACCCCACAGAAATGGATCAGGAATTAGTGCCTGTGTGACCGAGGGCTGTGGGGGAGGCTGCTCTCCTTTGAGCCCCGTCCTGCTCCCCAGCAGACCACACCGTGTCTTCATTTCCCACTGAGCCTCCTATGCACCCATGGATTTTCTGGTTCTGCCTCCTTGCTAATCTCCCATGCTCCTGATGTTCTTTTCTGAGTCTTCACAGTTAAGATGAAAGACTCGGAGACTTCTGGGTTTTTTATCTGTCTGTTTTTTCCTCTGCTGCCCTCCTCTACATCGCTGCTGTTTTTTTCTGCTGTCATCCCAGTGATCCTTGTGGGTCCCTTCCAACCCAGGATGTTCCACGATTCTGTGATTCCATGAATAGCTCCAGGACAGCAATTGCAGTCATCAAATACCACATCCGATTCCCCCTCTGGCAGCACAATTCCCCATGGTAGCGGATGGTCCTTCCGCAGCCACGTCCCCTGCCATCCCCCCTGTCCCCACGGACTGCCATGCTCCACTGCCATGTCCCCTGTCCCCCGTGGAATTCGACGTCCCCCACGCATGCCCCTGTCCCCCACGGACCCCCGTGTCCCCTGCCATCCGCCCATGTCTCCCACAGACCTCCGTGTCCCCCCCAGGACCCCGCAGTCCCCCCAGGACCCCGCAGTCCCCCCAGGGCCCCGCTGTCCCCGTCCCCGTGTCCCCGGCCCTGCCCGGGGCTCC
>VZDJ01000216.1:1769044-1965808 GCA_008694505.1 Cyanoderma ruficeps | reverse complement strand
AGGGTAATTTTGGTTTATTTGAGGCTCCCAGTAATCCCACTTGGCAGTGGTGAAACACATCACACCACAGAGCTTCATTCCCCTTAAACAGGGTCCACTAGTGAACCTAGAGGACTCATCCAGAGGATTCTGGTGTCCCACTTCAAAGGCCAGAACCCTCCTGCACTCACAGGGTGGGTTCTGTCTCCTGGTGCTGAGATTTCTGCCAAACTCCTGACGTGGCTTTAGCTTAACCAAATGATGTGCTTTGTTTGGTTAGATAACAATCAACAAAGAAATAAAGTTGAAAGGAAGGAAAAAGAAGGAAAGAATCTAAGGGATGGACTTGATGATCCTTGAGGTCTTTTCCAAACTGAATGCTTTAAAATTCTATTTTCTACTTAGATATATTGTTGAGACTGCTTTTACTCGTCCCTTTCTTTCCCCAAAAATCTACTGTAGCTTCGTGTTCAGCAGAAGAGGGTGCTCTGCTGGAGCACAGGCTGCTTGAAGAACAAAAAGAACATTAAAAAAAGAGTGGCTGTCAAAAATCAGTATTTTTAGTTCCTCTCAAATGTAAACAATAATTATTCTGAAAAATGACTGACAGGCCATCACACTGTATCACCGGCTACAAAAGAAGATGTTAAATATTTTTATTTACACTTTCAGGCTATTTTTATTCAATACAGCTCATGAGTTTAGCATCATCTACAGCTGCCAACACCACTTCTTTAAGAAGATGGAATGCCAAGGGCTTGGATCTCTGCTGTTCTCAGTCGAAATCTGCCTTCCTGCTCTGTTTTATAGCTGAGTGTATTTTTTTCTGTCGTAGCCGTTCACGGTTCATTTTTTCCACCCTAAAACAAAATCAAAAGATCCCTCAGTGCACAAAGAAAACATTTAAATATTCAAATTCTGAGATCTGATGAACCAACAACCATCCTCAGATAGAAAAAAACCAGTCCTTATATGGGGATATTACCCAGCAAAGCAGTTAAACTCCAAGGGATCAGTGATATTCCTTAAAAAAAGTAAATTTAAAGGAGTATGAACAAAATTTTTTAAAAATGCTTCAAACAGAATTGTGTAATGTGATAGCCTGAACTGAAATAAAATCGATTTTAATGAAGATACCTCTCTATGAGTTTCTGTGTTGTCTCCTTAGACACCACCTTGGGTTTCTCGACGGCCTCCGTGACCATGGTCCGGATTTTCTCCAGGCAAATCGCCAGATTCCTCATTTGGTAGCGACTCTCCTCTGAGGTTACAATCAACTCACCAGCCCGGTTTATCTTATTCCTGTGCTGAAGGGATGGGAAAACACGATGTGACCACTGAAACCTCGTTGGAACTGTCTTGTTCTGGCCCTGAGACATTGAAACCATGGTTGGAAGGGGAGGGTTGGTACCATCAGAGCCATTTTTTGTCTCACAGCTTCGGGAATCCAGTCGGCTGATGCCAGGTGGAACCGAACCTCTGCCTTGGAATTCACTGGGGGGAAAAAAACACAGGGTCTTTGTTTCCATGTCACAGCCTGCCTTCCTCAGATTTATGGGATAATTCAGCCTGATCTCTGCTGGCGTTCAACACGGGATGCTTCCATGATGAATTTCCTGGAAGGTCACAATTCTTTTCTCGCTGTATTTTTACACACTGTTCTACAAGACAAACTTGTACCTGTCATGGTATTTGCCTTTCTAGACCCTACAGAATTTATTGCCAACCACTGCCTACCTCATTTTTAATGGTAGAATAGGCAGTATTTTAAGTTCACTTGAATTAAGCTGAGAAATTTATTGCACCGTGAAGTTTCAGAATCCAGCTGGCTCTATTAAATTTGATCTATGGATAGAAGTAGTGTTCCTTGTGGCACCTGTAGCAGGAATGATCCCTGTAAGTGTTCCTAGGAGCATCAAATGTGTTACCACTGCTCTCCAGCACTATGAAGACTCAGACAGTGTGTTAAAATGCTGCGTGATGACAATGACAAATAAGCGTTCAGCAGCGTGAAGACGCCGTTTAAGTTCTCAATATTTTGTCATGTGGTACATAAAACCAACCAAAAATGGCGGGTTTTTCCAAGGGAGATGCTGCTCCTCACCTTTATTAACGTTCTGCCCACCGGGGCCGCTGCTCCGGCTGTAGGACACGGTCAGACGAGCTGGAAGAGAGGGGCAGGGGCTGAGCCGGGACGGGGCCGAGCTCGGAGCACGGAGTCGGTGCCCGGGGGCTCTGCCCGGCTCCCGGCACGGGTGTGCTGGGCGGGGGGGCTCACCCATGGGGATGTCGAGGACGGGCGGCTGCAGCTCCTCCTGGAAGACACATCGGGGGCGGTGTCGGGGGGTCACTGGGGTCTGGGGGGATCCCGGGATGTCCTCGGGCGGCCCCGCCCGACCCCGGGACAGGGGCACGGACAGGCCCCGCCCCTTTCTCTCCGCCCCGCCCCCACAGCGAGGCAGCTCCGCCCGTGGCCCCGCCCACCCACAGCACGGCCCTCGTGTTAGCCCCGCCCACCCACAGCACTACCCCGTGTTAGCCCCGCCCACCCACAGCACTGCCCTCGAGTTAACCCCGCCCACGCACAGCACTGCCCTCGTGTTAACCCCGCCCACCCACACCACTGCCGTGTTAACCCCGCCCACCCACAGCACGGCCCTCGTGTTAGCCCCGCCCACCCGCAGCACTACCCCGTGTTAGCCCCGCCCACCACAGCACCACTCCGTGTTAGCCCCGCCCACTCAATTGGCACCGCCCCTTACTATGACCCCGCCCACCCAATAACAACACCATGAAATAAAACCACCTCCCCGCTGTCAATTAACTAATAAGCCCCGCCCAGACGCCGTCTCTCGCCGTCTTCCTTTTCCCCCCCACCCCTCTGACCGTGGTACGGGCGGCGGTTCCGTCCTGCCGCGGAGGGTACAGCTTGTCCAGGCTGTGGGAGCTCCGGTATTCGGTGCCGGCCCACTGCGAGAACCGGGGGCACAGAAGCGCCAGCCCGGGCCGCGGCCGGCACAGGCCCCTCAGCGTGTGCGCCGCCATGTTGGCCACCGCGGTGCTCTCCCGCCAGGCGTCCCCGCGGAAACGGCGGCCGCGCGCCGCGTTCCGGGGCGGGGCGGAGGCCGCAAGGGGGCGATTTAGAGGGATAAAGGGGCTCTTTTGGGGCTGTGGGGATGGATCTTGAGCGTGTGATGTTCGTGCTGGGTGTGTGTGTGGCGGGGAGGTGTCTGCAGCACTAACGGGAGGTGTATGGGGTTGCCAGCCGAGGTGTATGTGGGGCGTCCCGGGGGCACAGGGGGCCTGTGAGGCACCGCGGGGGGATGAGGGAGGTCAGGGGTGGTTATGGTGTCTGTGCCCCCCAGGACCTGCGTGGCGACCAGTGCTGAAAATGAAAATACATCCAGTTTTTTAATGTATTGCGTCGTTTTTGCACCTAGAGTGCTTCAGTTTACAAATTTTTATCCTCTCGAGAGCGCTAAAGAGTTACATACAAACACACATACATATATACACAATTATTTCTTTGAATGCCAATATAGCAGCAGTGGATGTAGGATGCAGGGGAGTGAGGCAGTTGTGGAAATCCTTACTCTTGTTGGAGCTGTCAGGTTGGCTTGACAAGAAGGGTGTGCGTTCCAGAGGGCCAGGGATTGCTATTCCTGGCAGCAGGAAAATGCACAGGCAGGGATGGGCTGTCATTTGCTCTGGTGTTTTGACAGGAGCTGACAGTCTCTTATTTAAAACTGTGGATGAAGCCAAAATGGGTGTTCAAAGCCAATACAGATTGTATGACTGATCTGAGTCCCATCCAGATAATCCATTTAAAGTCGAGGAACTCAGTCCTCTG
Source organism: Cyanoderma ruficeps (assembly GCA_008694505.1). Lineage (NCBI taxonomy): Eukaryota > Metazoa > Chordata > Aves > Passeriformes > Timaliidae > Cyanoderma > Cyanoderma ruficeps. The sequence continues at coordinate 1,961,979 of VZDJ01000216.1, read as the reverse complement.
GAGGGAGCAAGTCCTGAACATGGATGGTTCTCTGCCCTGGCTGCAGCTGGGCACTTCAGGGCCACAGAGGGCTCCTCACTTTGCTTTAATCAAACTTCTGAGTCCTGGAGTTCTGCTACACTGCCCTTGTCCAAACTCAGCTGAAAACAAAATGCTTTAAGGAAAAAACTCAGAGCTGTCAGAGGCAAAGCGTGCCATCTGGTGACCTTAATTTCTAACAGGGAACAGGTAAATGTTTGTGATTTGTAGCCAGGGGGATGGGTAAAATACTCAAGGCAGGATGACTCATTTACCAGCTGTTGTCAAAGGTGTCTGGTGGTTGTGGTGCAGGAACACCCTCCAAGGACAGTGCCATAGAGGGGCTGGGAAAGGAGCTGGAAGGTCACACAGGTGAAGCCAGATCAGTCTAAAAGGACATTTGTCTGGTTTTGCTTCATTCCCACACTGTGTTGGTCCACAGAGCTTTGGGAAAAAGCTGGGTGATCTCTGCTTGGATGGTTGGAAACTGCTCTCCCTCTCAGACAGGGCAAGGCCTGACTTTGGTGTGAACCAAGAGAGCCAAACCTTTGGCATTCCTGCTGGAGAAATGAACTGCTTTGTCACTGGTCCTGGCTGAGGAAGCCACCTCAGCCCCTTGGTGGTCACTGGTGAGCAAAAGCTGTCAAGACCCATCCTAGAAACCTGAGGGAAAAGGCTGAAGAGTCCAAGGATCCGGTCACTCCTTGTGTGAGTGAGGATACAGGCTGTTCATGTAGGAGCAAGGTCCCTCAGGGCTTTGAGGGGCTTTCCAGGAGGTCTCAGTTGCTATAAGAGATGGAAGATGCTGAATCCTTCCTGTGGGAGCTCGAGCTCTGTAATTTGTGCTTTCAAGTGGCCCCTCCCTGTTTATACCAACAGGTGCCCTTTCTGAAGGGTTATTCTAGCTGGTGATACAGTGGGAAGCCAGGCCAGTTCTAATGGAACTGCACGTGTCTAAATGCCAGCTTTCAAATTCAGTATGAAACCAGACAGTTGACAAGCTGTGTCCTTATTGATTTTAATGCTGTGAACTGAATAGGGTCACTGATTTTGCCAGATTCTGAAATTAAGAATTATTCCTGTGACATCGTACTTTTCCTCATCCGTTTTAATTGCATGCAGCATTTTTCCTTCCTGTCATGGACCATGGGGGTGTGCTGTTAAGTAGCTGCTGCTCGCTGTTACACCAGTTTCTCTGGCAGAGTGGTTGCTCAGCACTCTCTTGTTCCCTCTCAGTGGAGTTGTGTGGCTTTCCTTGGTGTTCCAAAAGCAATTGGAAAAGTTTAGATCAAAGGTGGCACAAAAGGCCAGAAGATGCTTATTTTCTCCTCCTCTGATTATTGAAAGCCTCAAGGCAGGAATCAAGTGACTCTGACTCACACAGTCAATCAGGACGTGTATATATGGCCACTAATATTTTTGGATGCAGAAGAAAATTGCCCTCAGCACTTTGCTGAACATGCCACTGATACACGGCAGCTGTGCCTTTGTCGAGCCAAGCACTAATATCATGTTACTTACATCAGTCATTTTTGGATTTGTGATTTGCAAAAAAAGGCCAAAAGAAAAATAGGATTTGAATTGGGAGCTTAGAAATTGTGTGGTTTTACAGAGACTTCTGAGCTGACAAAAGAGGGGTTTTATTCCATAGCAGTGTTGGCAGTCCAAGTGCACAAAAATGTGTGTTATATAAATAATGCAGCAGAATAGTTCAGCATATTCTCTTTCCTTTCTGCAAGGGTGCCCGAAGCACTTTCTTGACCCAAATTGTACATGAAAATCAAAGAATTAACCCTTGTGCTGTTCTTAAAAGTAAAAAGGGCTGTATGAGTTGCGAGAAAATTGGTGTTTCTTTGTATTTGAGAGGAAAATAGAGCATTTAAAAATATATTTAATGTGTTGTGCACTTAACTGTGATGCTGCTCCACATGGGATTGTTTGAAACAGAAAGTGAGGGTGATTCCCTTCCCACACCTTTGCAGCATCAGCTGACTGCAGGGCAAACACTGCCTGGGTTAAACCAACACTGCTACAAGTGCCAAGTCAATGGGTGGTGAACACTCCAAGGAAATCAAGGACACTTCTCTTGCTGTTGTTGTTCATTTTTATTTATTTCATTTTATTAGACAACTGCTTTCCATTATAAATAAATAAGGCATGAAGGTTCTCCATACTGTTACAGAGCTGGTAGCCACAGCCGTGCATGCGGCTCCTGATGTGTCTGGGGCCGTGGGGCACCTGGAAATGCAGAGTGTGGAAGAGCAGAGCAGTTGGTGGTTTTGAGGAGACCTCTGGAGTAGGGGTGGTGTGTGCATCACACTCCTGCCAACTTACCTCTGTGGTACTCAGCTTAACAAAACAGGGTGTTTTGGGTTTTTTTTTTTCTGCATTAATTCCTCATGGAGTGAAAGAAACGTTGCTCCTTGTAGCATCAAAGCCCTGGATGTGGGGGATGATTCCATTTGAACAGTCTTCCCCTTCCAAAGCTACATTTGCATTTCTTTATCTCAATGTCGCAAAGGTTCCAGCTGTTGACCCAAGATTTTGGGATGTAAGCTGGTGAAAAGAGAATCCAGATCTAGCTGAGGGTTGCTCCATGTGGGTACAGGGTTAAGTTGCTTACACTGAACTGCTGGGTTTTGTGGCTCAATGCTCCGGGTGTTGCCTAAGCTGTAATGAGATGCTGCTTCTCTGCCTAAAACACATCTGACTGTACAAGGTCATCATCTAGTTCATGGAAACTGGAAACTGGCGATTCCTGAGACTGCAGTGGCATTTTGGCTGCGTGTTTGCATGTCTGTGGAAGCCAAAGTGAGGAGATTTCAGTGCTGGAAAGAGGACTGGAACATGAGAGGCGACAGTGTCTCAGCCAAGAAGGATTATTTTCAGCAGGAAGCTGAAATCTGTCCTCGTAGCTGGGGAGGTGGTTGAAGCAGGAGTGAGGGGTGATGTGTGATCCATGCTACTGCCAGGGCCAGACTCCTGACCCAGGAGATGCTGCATCCCCTGGCTTGTGTGCGAGTCTCTGGGAGTCAGTTTTGTGAGCCCATACAAGCTGTTTTTAAGGAATTTGCTACAATGGGACAATGACCTCTTGAAGAGCACAGCACAGAGAGCTGGTACCCAGACCGTGAGATAAAAGTGTGTCTCTGATATTGTAATAGCACTTCTTGTCTTGCTGTGGGAAAGCCCTGGGCACCAAGTTCCTACCAGGCACGGTGCTTTACCTGGGTTGAAACACCAGGGCAGACTTAAAGTGAGTAAATCCCATATGCTTGCAAGGTCTGGAGAGTGTGAACTGAAACACTGAGTGATGCTGATGGAGATGGAACAATCAGTTTTATGTTTCTCTTCAAGTTTTTCCAGTTGCAATGAGCTTGCATTGTAAAGAGCTGAAAAACCTGACTGATTAGAGAATGGCTTAAATAGCAAGACCATACCACCCTTTGGGGAAGGCAGAGATAGAAGTCTCTTGGGCTCAAGCATAGGTTCTCAGCCATAAAACCTAACTGGAGGGCTGGGCTGCTGTGCTGGGGCAGCCCCTAAAGTTCTGATGGCTTTTTGTTTTGCTTTGAGATGCTGTACTCCAGCTGTGGCAGGATGCTGGAATACATCCAGGCTTTTGCTTGCAGATAATTGGGCTGTAGGACAAGCTGAAAAAGGGTGGAGGGGGAGACTGGTTTCTTTTCTTTCATAGTGGGGTTTACATTGCTGTTGTGATGTCTGGCAGCAGCAGTAACTCATGCAGAGATCCATCATGTGGTTTCTGAAATCCTCTAACTACAATGTACAATTGTCCCAACGGGTTGTCCAGAGCCTAAGCTTAAAAAAGTGAGTTGGGTCCCTGTGACATTCTCTTGCTTGCAGACCTCTCGAACCTTCAAAGCAGAGGGGCCACATGGCATTTCCTGGGGCTCAAAAGAAGACGTGGCCATTGCAATTGCACGTGGGAGCTGCGGGGAGCCAGGACTCATTTGCTGCTCTTGTTTTTCACCTTTGTGGCATTGATGTCCGCTTTTGTTTTCTGGATGCGGGAGAAGATCTCCTTAAAAAGAGCCTTGTACTCTGGCTGGCTCTGCTCCAGCCGCTTGTCCACGGCCTCCACGTGTTTGCTGATGGTCTTCTCCATGGTTTTCCGCTCTTCCAGCTCATGCCCCTCTCCTCGGAAGTCCCTGAAGGAGCTGTCGCGGGAGATGGGCCGCGAGGTCTGGACGCCCGCGTGGCGCACGCTGTCCTTGTGCTGCCGGCACTTGCTGAGGAGCTCCTCGTACTTCTCCAGCAGGGCGTGGTACTGCTCGTCCACCTCGCGCAGGATGGACATGCCGCGCTTGCGCACGTTGTTGGCGTGCAGGGTGTAGTTGCCCTCGTGCCGGCTCACGGCGTCCTTGGTCACGATGGCGTTCAGGGCCGTGTCGCTGCAGCTTTTCCGCACGGGGTGGTTTGGGGAAGGGGTCATGGACGTCCCGTGGCTCTTCCCTCCCTCCTCCTCGGACAGGTCGATGTAATCTGCCTCTGGGGCGTTGTTCAGCGGCTCGAGGAGGGCTTCGGACAGGTTGTCCTCTCTGCTGAGCAGGTACTTCTTGACTTGTTTCATCTGCTGCAGCTCCAGGAGCTCTGCCTCCAGCTCCTTGATGCGCAGTTTGCAGTTCTCCATCTCACACACCCGCTGCTCCAGGTCCGAGTACTCCTGGATAACCGAGGTGTACTCACGCTCCACCCTCTCCTTCCGCTGCTTCTCCTGGTTCACCTGGGATCTCAGCGAGTTCACCATGGCCTGGAGACGCTCGTTCTCCCTCTCCAGCGGCTTCTGGTTGAATTCTGTGGAAGAGCTGTGGACCTGGAACGCGTCCTCATACCTGAAAGAGGAGAAAGATGCTTGAGAGAGTCTGACCAAGCCATACTCCCACGATGGGATTTGTGGTTTTTTGTTATGTAAGTAGTTCCACTGATGTCCAAAAAGGACATGAGCTCATGGAGTGAGATGTGCCTTCTCCATGTGCCAGGAGCCCACAAGGTGTAGCTCCTCTGGACACAGAGACAAATCTCTGTCCCACAAAACTTGCAGTTTTATTGCAGTAATAAAAGACAGGAGGGAAATGAGATCCTAAAAGGTAAAAGACACATCTGCTTAACAGACAAGCCACTAGCCTTGCAGTGAAGCAAGAATGAGTGTTCAAGTGCTACCAGTCTGAGCTGAAAGTAGGTAGCTTTGGGTTTCTCCTGGGAGAGTCCATCAGCTGCTCTCTGCACCCTGGAGTTCACCATCTACCCACTGCATACGGCAACAACCCCAGACTCACTCAGACAAAACCCTGGAGCTCGTGTGCTGCTGCCTGTGCAGCCCTGTGTTTGGGAGGTGCTCTGGAGGGAGTGAGGGAAGATTTACACAGCAAGGCAGACAGAGATTTTTGATAGAGGTGCCCCTTCTTCATTGCCTGGAAAGTGGTAACAAACACTTCCCCCTTCCCTTCGGGAATTTGGGTTTTCCTCCTCAGTGAAGCACCCGTGGCATCCGCTTTGTTTAGAACAGATTGGAAAAGTGCAACCTCCATGGCTTCCCCTGGGAGGCATGGCTGTGCTGGGGGGTATTGAACAGATTTCTAAGCACTGAAGGGCAGCCTGACCTTCAGAGCCAACTGTGGAACTGCAAGGGGACCCAAGGTCCTGTGGTATGGGGGGAGATCGGGATTGAGGGACTGGGGGAAAAAGAACCACAGAGAGATTAAGTGGATTTTGCTGGGGGTCTGGTTATGGCCTGATTAAAATCCCCATTGCTGCTGCAGTAAAAATGTCTTTGGTTCGTATCCTCTGGCAGAGGATGCTTTCAGTAACAAAGTTTATTGATTGTTTATCTATTTAAAGAACCCTCTTTTGTGGACAAAGCTGAGCAAGAAATGCCCTCATGAGGTCAATGAATTAACACAGTGGCCTGGTTTTGAGAAGGATTAAGGCTGCAGCAGTGCTGAAGGTGTTTGTACAGCACTTGGCAGCTCGTGGTGTATCCAGGTGTGTGACTGGTGTTCCTGGGGAGTGCTGGAGTCATGCAGCACAAAATGGACCATTCTCCACTGGTTTTGGTAAGCCTGAGGTGCTGGTGCTGTTCTGGAAGGCAGCTAGAAAGGGAAAACGGGCTGTGCTGGTTTGAGAAGGGAAATATCACTGTTCTGGGATCATGAAGGCTCTGCTTTGCCAACACCACCTTAGGCAGGTGGGTTGGTGAGAGGAACATCCCCCTTCAGCTCCAGCCGTGGGTTTCAGGCTCTGATGCCCAACCTCTGTGTCTGAGGGGTTTCTGTGCACCCCCAGAGGGACTCACTCACCACCTCCCCTGTTTGTGGGGAGCAGTTTGGAGCCAAGGCTCCGTACCTGGGGCTGGAGCACAGCTCCTTAAGGCAGGGGAAGGTGTGGATGGTTCGGCGCCGCTCCCTCTTCTCCCTCCGGATGCGGAGCTGCTCCAAGCTCCGCATTTCCTCCACCTGCTTCTGCAGCTCCTCCACCTGGTTCTGCAGCCCCTCAATTGTTTCTGTCAAGCTGCAGAGAGAGGAGGGAGCACAGGTGAGGAGTCAGGCGCTACAGGTTCCTAAAAGGGGTTGTTTTCCTATGGAGAAATCCAGTCTAGGGAAGGTGTTTCCAGTTTCTAGCGTGTACCCTGGGATCATGACAGCACTTGTTTTTTGTTGGCCCTTCTCTGTGTGGTCACTCTTGAATGGGGTTGTTTATAAAAAAGGCCCAGGGGGATTGATTTGAGTCCTGTCCTCAAATCAGTTGGCTGAAAGAGTCACCTCTGGGACATAAGCACTATCCTGGAATATGTGTGCACTTAAAACAATCATCAATTGCTTTTGTTTATCTTGTAGAGAAACACAGAGACTGGGCAGAAATTTTGTTTTGTTCTGTCTGCAGATAGTTTGTAAAACACTCTGCTCAGAAATTCCTTCTACATGCAGTAGTTTGCAAACAATGCTGCATTACAAGGACATGGCTTAGGCTGTTTGTAGGGATGACCTTGATCATGGGCTTGTTTTAGGACAGAAATATTATTGATAAACTGGTGTTTCAGCATGGACTAGCCAGGGTGTCTTGAGTTGCTGGATCTGTGCCTGGTGTTTCTCCAGGGATGTGTGCTGGGGATCTCCCTGATGGGATTATGTGCCTTTTCTCCAAGGAAACACATCTGAGGAGAAGCTGGTGTGCCTCTCTCCAGGTAGCTTCAGACACTCCTTTATCCAGCTCTTTATTTTAAGTGCACACATATTCCAGGATAGTCCAGGGATGTCTGTGCTGTGGCTGACTCTTGCTAACCAGCATTACTGCAACACACTTGTGTTCTAAACAGCTGCAAAACTGGGCTGATACAGAAGAGAATGGCTCAAATAGCAACGACAGGGTGCACTTTGAGGCAGGGGAAAGGTGAGCTGAAGGCTCTTGGACCTTGAAGATGCAGGGGAGGCCGTACCACTGGATCTTTTGTTGGGAAGTCTTGCTTTCCAGCACAAGCTTCTGGTTAGCCAGCTCCAGGTCCCGTGCTGTCAGGTCCAGCTGCTCGTAGACTTTTGCGTGCTGTTCGTTCATCTGCCGCAGCATCTCCAGTTGCTTGGTCAGGTACTGCAAGGAAAAGTGAAGCATGAGCACTCCACATCCAAAACCCAGGTTTTTTTCACAAGCAGAAACTCCTACAGCCTTTGTTTCCTCTGATGATGTGTTCTGTGGCTCTGCCTGGTTGAAGCCTCTTCCACAGATGAAATATTCCTTCCCCCAACCACTGTAAATGTTTTTGTGTCTAAAAAATGATTGAACTTCCCCTGCCCTCTGCAAAGGACACTAACCTCTATCTCTCTCTATTCAGCAGCTTTTTTATTCCCAGTCCCAAAGAAAGTTGATATCCCTGGGACTGAAAGTTGACTGAAATTGGCCACTTGGTTACTGGATTGTCTGACAGATCGATTGCAGAAGCTGTGTTTCCCTGGGAGCTCAGGCTAAAACTCTGAGTCCGTGAAATATGAGGAGCCCTGTGGTTTCTGTGGATTTGCACACCCTTTTCTCCAAGTCTGCCATTTCAAAATCTTATCCTTGGAAGACTAGGAGGGGGGATCTACTCATATGCTCACTCTCAGCTGGAGCCAGATTCCAGATCCTATAGTGGACGTGCTTCTGATGGGTTGCTGGATGGGAGATGGCTAAATACATCCAACAGCTCCCTCAAACATCAGCTGTCTGATCCCTACAGAATCATGTGCTGCTCTTGTGAACTGGCAGCCCTCCTCTGCCCTGTGCCCTTTTAAATCAGGGAGTGTCCAATCTTTTTTAACTCACAGATCCCTAGGAGGTTTCCAGTGGATGAAAACCCTCCCAGGCACAGCAGGTTTAAGCCTCTAAGATCAGTTCTGTGAGCTCTTAGAAATACTTAGAAATACTGACCCCACAGGATGCTTGAAACGGGGGTTTAGATTGCAGCTCTTGGAGAAAGAGCTATTTTATGCCTCTGACAAAGGGGGCTGTGTTATAGGGGTGCCGAGGGGCCAGCTGGGAACAAACACGATTCTGAATCTCTGGGATCAAGGGGAAGCTGCAGAAGAGCAGAGAGAAATGAGTGTGAAGGCTGATGGACATGCAGAGGAAGGCCAGACATAATCTAGATGCAGCCTGGTGCCAAAATCTGGCGCCAAAATCTGGTGTGCACATCTGGGCAGGGAGTGAGGATGTGAGAAAAGGGCAGATGCCACTTAATGGGGGAATGAGACCCTCCCCAGGGCTAGGATGAGCTTTAATCCATCAACAGACTTTAAAACAGACTTTAAAACTCAAACAGACTTTAATCCATCCTGCTTCAGGCACTCACAGAAGATACTTCAACTTCTGTGCCCCACAGCACATCCCTCCCTGACTTTCTGCTGGCACTGGTGGAAGTGTCCCTTTCCCACCTTCGCCCTTAGGTGGCAGCGGTGACCCAGCAGCCCCTGTCCCCACCCCTGTCCCGACTGTGTCCCTACCTCAATCTCCTGCACTTGCTCCTCGTTGGTGGCATACATCTGCTGCAGGGAGTCCTCCAGCTCTTTGTTTCGCTCCAGTAGTGTCTTCCCTAGCTCTGCAGCCAAGTGCAAGTCTGAAAAGCAGAGGGACAAAACTGCTGCAGTTCCCACAGCTCCATGGCTGGGTGTGGTGGGATCTCCCCGCCCCAGAAAATGACCCCACACCAAGCACAGCAGCACATTTTTCGTGGCACTGGTTTAAGTGGCAGGTTTTGAGCTGCATGCATGCTCCCAGAACGTTCAGGATCTGGCCTCTTGTCTTGCTGTGCTGCAGGGGCAAGGGGAGGCTGACCTCAGGACTCTGCAGCTCCTCAGTGCAATGATGATTTGGTGCTTTACTGGCTGAAAAACCCTCCTGCACTCCCTGCACACTGTAACCAGGATCAGCCCAGGGTCTGGGCTGTGGCAGGTGCTCAGCACATCCATCCCCTATCGCTGAGAAGGGCTCAGCACCCATGCAGAATGGAGCAAAGGGCTGGTAAAGCCCTGCAGGGCCTTGGGGATGTTCTCTAAATTACATTATTATCTCTAACGAAGGGAGTGCCTTGCCTTCCCTGTCAGCCTCCATCCATCACCCACTAATAGACTGACAGGAGTAATAAAACCCCATGTGGCTTGAGGGGGCTGGAGGCACCTCTCAGATGTGCTGCCCTGGCAATGATACAGCAGCTGAATCCAGGGCTCTTTCCTTGGGGCAGCTCCAGGGGAAGGAAAAACCACTTTGTGCTCACACTCTGCCACCTCTAAATGCCCTTAGGAAGCTACTGAAATATTTGGACTTCAGGAGAAATGCAGGGAAAAGTAGATGTTGACAGTGTGGTCAGTTTAAAATGCTGGTTTTGGTGCTGGGAAAAGAAAAAGCCTCCAGGCCCTGTGAATCCTGTGTTGGCTAAAGTTCAAGCAAACAGGTGATGCTGTTTGTGAGGCTGGGACAGCACCGTTGGCTCTGAGAGCAGCCCTCTGCTTTCACAGGAACTGGTTGTCTTCTTAAAACCTGACTAGGAGCAGGTGGGTTTCATTTTTCTTGGTGCTTCTAGAGGTAACAGCTCTCAGGATGGGAGAGTGAAAATCTGACCTTAATCCTTCCAAAAGATAAGGAAACAGGTGCTGGTGTGTATTATTGCTCTCTCTTTCTCTGGTGCAGTTATCATGCAGCTGTAGGTAATTAAGGAGTGACAATCCTGCAGGGTGTGAGGGGACCTGGGTCTCCTGCCCTGGAATTTTCTTCACCTTTTGTAATGCTCCCCTCTGGTCTGCATCTGATGATTTGTTTTGCAAAGGCTTTGCCAGGGCTGAGAGTAGCTATAATTTTCTCCAGTGGTTCAATTTGCCACGCAGTTGATTGGGAAAGAGGGATACTTGGTCACTAAGACAAAAAGGGGAGCCAGGATTCCTGGGATGTATTCTGAGCCTGGGAAAGCCATAGCCTCTAACACATCACAAAATGAGGCTCACACTGACCTTGGACACAAGTGCTTGCCAGGGGGTGAGCTGCAGTGCTGTCAGTGCCTGGGATGGGGCTTTCCTGATGGATAATGCTGTGCTGTGAGATGTGCTGGTGTGTTACCAGTTTGTGTGTGGCCTGTGTTTCTCTCTGCTGGCTCCCCAGATGTGCTGCTGCCAGCAGCTGCTCAGGATGTCCTCGAATCTCCCCTTTCCATGGGAATGTGCTCTCCAGCTGTGCCCTGCATTGCAGGGTGTTATTATTAAAAGGGCTGTGACCTTTTTAATTATAATCCTCTTCATTGCACAGTGACCCAGTCAGAAAGCCGCAGTTGCAGCTCTCCCTGCAATCAAGTTATGGGCACGTTTCCCCATGGACAGACCTCCTCCACCTATTTGGTTTTTTCCAAGCACCAAATTTCCCTCGTTTATAAAGTGCCCTTGGGAGACCCGAGTGTTTTTTACACCAGCTGGGGCTGGGGGTACAGCCAGATGCCAGCAGAGATGAAGGATAATTTGTGCCTTTAAGCTGCTTGGGGCTGTGTTTAATGTCAGCACCACCTTGCCAGAGCCAGTGTTGTTGCTGGAGAGTGGCACCTTGGAAATCACATCCCTGGCAACAAGGATGTGGAGGTGTGTAGTGAGAGGGCTCCGTGCTGTGCTCCAGGTAATGAGTCAAGTGTGTCCCTGTCCCTGTGGATTACACCAGTGCTCTCCCACCATATGGCATCCAATTTAATCAGCTGGGGTTGAGTTAAGTGGATTAGGCAGTGCAAGATCCTGCATTGTAATTTAAAGGGCTCTGTCAGCAATAATTTAATGGGGGAAATGGGCAGCGTTGGGGGATGAGTGGGAAAGAGGAAAGAACGGGGCTTGGCTCTGAGGAGAAAATTGAGTCTTCGTTTCCATTTTGAGCATAAGGGCCTGGGAGACTCCAGGCTTGGAGGACATGGGGGAATTGGGTTTTTTTAGCGTCTTTTAATTGCCTCAGCCATTGTCACACACACTCCCTCACTCTCTGGCTGGTAGCCAAAGCATCCGTGGTAATCCTGTCTCATCCACCCCCTTTTGCCTGAGTCCTCTTCCCCACCTGTTGGTCCCCCCAGCTCGTGGGGCTGACGGGAGGGAGGGGATGCTGTGGAAGTGCTTTAATGTCATCTTTAGACCAGATCCCTCTTGATCTTTGTACTAATTGTGGCTCTGCATGGGCTGAGGGAACACACAGCTCCTCTCCACAGAGACCCTGGAAACCTGAGGCTGAATGTGAAATTTCACCAAGTTGTTTGGGGGAGAAAAAGAACTGTTTAGGAATTCAGGAATCCTTTCTACATAGTACTACAGTTTCCCCACAATTTTTTGTATTCCTCTTTGCTTCTCCACTGTCAGATTAGCCAGCTAGTGCTGAAGGACTTGCCCTAATTTAGCAGATATGCTGATGCCTCCCTTCCCCCACCCCTCTGGATGCAGGAGGAGAAATAAAGTGCTGCGTGTCCGCTCGATGTGCCCCAGCCCTCCACATCTTGCCTGTGCTGAAGGCACCACTCTGAAATGGCCAATGTTCAGCTTCAAAAATGGGGTCTTGATGCTGCCAAATCCTATCAGGAGAGAACTGTGGATGCGAACTGTTCCGGGCAGCACCAGCCTGGCGCCCTCTGGCTCCCTGCACTGCAAGCACTGACGTGACCCTTCCAATTAACACCAGCCAAGGAAACACGCTGTGTCCCCAAACAAAGGGCTGTGCCTGTGGAGCAGGAGAGGGAGAGATGGAGGCTGCATTTCTCTGAAAGCTTCCATTGCAAAGGCCTCTGAACACGGACGGTGGGGATGAGAAGAGAGACCACATGGTGGGAAGGGAATGGGAGCTGAATCCAAATTCAAGCAGTGCTTGGTACAGGGGAGCAGGGCTGGGCAGAACATCGAGGAGGCACCGTCCTGGAGCTGCAGAGATCACCGGCAGGCCAGCAGTAATTCTGCTATCTCTGTGCCACTGAGGAAAGTTGAAAAAAACCCCTCCTGGCCCAAAAGCTGTAGCAGGTTGCCTTTGATGGAAAAAGGCTGAGGGACAAACTGCAGGGTATTCCCTCACGGCAGCATCCTGTGGCAGTGCTGCCACAGGCCAATGTTCCCTGCATGGGGCTGCAGCAGAGCTGGTGCTTCCCAAACCTTGCAACGAGGCTCAAAGAGGATTTGAAGCTGTTTCTGTCTTCCCAGTGCTGGCCTGCATCTGTTTGAGCAGAGCAGTCTGCCACAGCCCTCTGGAGGGGTTTCTTCCCTCCAGCATCTCCTGGTTGTGACTGGGAGAGCATAAGCCTGGTGTTGGGAAGGTTTTGGCTGCTCTTGGCACGACGATGATCTGGTAGCTGTTCAGATGCTCCTCATAAATGCAGCTTTCTGGAGGAAGCCACCATCTGGTGCAGCTGCTTTGGACTTTCCCCTGTCACCTCTCTTGACAGCGAGGGATTCTCATATTTAGGCTGTGAGAGAACACACTGGAAATGCTGCACTTGGCTCCTCACCTTTAGTAAACTGTCCCTGTCCTGCAAAGCCAGCAGCTTGCAGGGGACACAGGAGTCCTTTGCTGTGTGGGGCAGATGAACAAGGGTTTTTGGATTTGCAGGTCCTTTTCAGCTGAGCATGTATAAAGGAATTACTTGTGGCCCCTTCCTAAATGTGGGGCTGTAGAAAGGGCTGCTCCTGTCCTGTGCTGCACATGGTGGATGCATCTGCTGAAGAGCAGGGAGGAGGGTGGGGAGGTCTCTGGAGGAAGCTCAGGGTGCTTGTGAGCTGATGGATGGGGTACATTGAGAGTTAAGAACTGATGTTTAATGCTGTTGACGTTTAATGGCATTTGCTGTCTGCTCCATTACACATGGGTACTTAAAGTCAAGGGTGGGTGCAATTATTCCTTTCAAAGTCTAAATGAATGAGCTATGCTAGTTTACCCCTGCATAGGGTATACTTGCTACTCATTTATTTGCCTTCATAGTTGCAAGGGGTTGTGCTGTCTGAGTATACTACAATAAAGATCAGCTTTTGTATATCACTGCTGCTCTGTGGCAGATGATGGAAACAATCTCTGTTTGGCTTGTAGAAGGCATTGCAATGGAACTTGCTGGGGTGCAGTGAAGCAAATGCCATGTGGCAGCATCTCAAAAACAACCTGAAAAAACAACCTGAAAAAGCCTTTCCAACATGCCCATTCCACAGAAGATAGTGTTTCCCAAGGCCAGCCAGAGCTTCCAGAGAGTCACCAGTGTTACTGCTGAGACGTGGATTCCCCACTGTTTTTTACACTGACATAACTCAGACATTGCTGCTCACTTCAGCTTTGCACTTGGTGTTCTGTGTGTTTTTTAGGAGGATCTGCTATTTTGGTGTGGTGAGGTGTTCCACAAAGGCAGGGCTTGCTTTGTAAAACAGCCCCAAGGAAGTAGGTGGGGAAAAGCCTCTGTTAGGGCTGGGTGAGAGCAAACAGGGTGCCTAAGCCCCTGGCAGCACAGCTGCCTCCTCCTCTTCCTTCTCCTCCTTTCCAACTGTGGCTCTTGCTGGGCTGAGCTGATGTTGGTCACAGTGGCATTTTTGTTATCCTAATGAGATTTGCTGGATTTCCTGCTTGAGTTTTTTTTTTTTCTTCCTTTTCTTTCTCTTGTGTAATCTGTTTCGTGCTCCTGTGCTGCCTTTGGCTGTGCAAGTGTCTCTGGTGTGGGAGGCTCAGGTGGTGGCAGGGGGTCAAGGCAAGCCCAGTGTACTGTGAACAGCTCCTTCCATGCTATCTTGATCCCCCTGAGCTAAAGTGGTACCACCAAGGAGTGGAAATCCCTGACAGGGGGCTCAGGGACACGCTGTACTGTGCTGTGCTGCATAGAAACCCTTCAGCTCTCTCAGCCCCTGCTGCTCCCTTCCCTGCCTTCTATATTTTTCAGTTCTCTTGGATATTTCCTCTATCAGCTCTCCTTTATTCTTCTCACCACACTTTTTAGATTTAATTTATACAATTTCTTTCTTCCCTCTTATCATCCTGCACCCCAAATTTTCCCTTGTATATTAATGCTTGTGACCCAGGATGGTCACTTCTGCCTATGAGCTATTTCTCTACAAACACACACAGGGCAGTCCCATCCCTGTGCCCACAGCAATTGTTGTGCCTTTTGCCAAGTTGTTAGAGCATGAGAACACAGAGGATGTTATTAGACCATGGCTGAGGCCCCATCTGCATCTTTTCCTGCTGTTCTCTTATCTAAACAGCCTCCGTGCCTGTGTTTGCCTTATAGGCTAAAATGGTTTGAAAGAGCTTGGTGACTGGTGGCTCCAAGGCTCTGATAGTGCACCTGGATCAGAATGTCCTAAATAAATATATACAAGTGGGGCTGCTGAAGAGAAGGAGCAAAGAAAAAAGGAGGGGGGAAAGGCAGCCTGAGCTTTCCTGCGTGCTCTCCTCCCCCAGGCAGCAAATCTCTAACTAATTAATTATGTTGGGTTGCAGAAAACCGTGAATAAAGGCTTCTACTCTTTTAAAGCTAAAGACACAGACGTGGATGGCTGCCATGTGGCAAAACTCCTCTCCCCTGTGTGTTTTGGGGGCAGGATGGACAAGGAGGATGAGCACCAGGGTGCTCAGCCCAGTGCTGTGCATGTGCAGAGCCCAGAGCAAAGGCGGCCTGCGAAGGACAGGTCACTGTGCTCACACGGCAGGGGATGGTGCCCACAGCGCTGGGCTGCCACAGCTCTGTCAGTTCTCCTGCCCTGCTCCTGCTCACACAACATATTCCCCTACTATGAGCCATTCCCAGCCAACTTGGATGTCCTTGCTGCCCTCTTGCTGGGGGGAGGCAGGTGGAACCACTGACACTGAGGGCTTTGGACACTCGGGGAGCAGCCATTCCAGCACAAGTGTCACTTTGCAGCTGTAGCAGCCCCCAAGACCCCTGCCAGCACTGCCACAGCTGATCACTGCTGTCTGCTACCTGCTATGTCCAGAGACATACAGGTACAGAGACCTTTCTTCCACGTGTTACAGCTAAATGCACAAACAGCCTGACCCTCTGCAGCAATGCCAAAAACCTCCCTGCCTCTTCTCTAGCAGCCCATTTTCTTGACTTTGAAGGAAAGTGTATCATCTTGCAGGGTGCTGCCCCACTCCTGTTCCCTTCCCATCTGCTGCTGGGGAGTTTAGGAAGCCCTGTTCCTCCAGGTGCTCAGCTCACAGCCCAGCTGTCTTGTGCCTGGCTATTGGCACAGGCTGGAGATGCTGCCCATGTGGGAAGAGATCCTGACCTCAGATGAGTGATCGGTGCTGTTTGTGCAGCTGCACAAGAAGAGCACAGGGCTGTAACCTTCCAGTTTGCAGGGAAAGGGAGCAATGAAATACTTGATGTACTCTCAAAATGATGTTATGTCTACCACTAGTCCTGAACAGGATGCAGAGCAATACTTCTTTTGGAGGCCCAACACCAAAACCAGTGTCCCTGACAGTTCTGCTGCAAAGACTGATGCTCCTGGGGTATGCTGTGCTGCTCCTTGCTCTGCCTCCTCCTGAACACACCACCTCCCAGTTCAGGTGCCTTGCCAGGACTCAACACCTCCTTGTAGACCAGGAAAACTTGGACAATGGCATGATCACATCCTTGCTTCATCTGCTGGTGCTGCAGCTGCATATTTGGAAGATGGACCTGGATATTACACACTTGAAGGTCTGAATTCTTCAGGGAGGAGGCAAATTAACTGAGCAGGGCCAGGGCAGCTGCACAACACATAGGATAGACTACAGTGACTTCCCAGAAAGCTTCAGAGGAACAGTCTGTCTAAACCATTGGAACTGTTGCTTTTTGGAGAGATGGTTTATAACTGTTTGTTAAATACACATGGAAAAAAAACAAAAAACAAACCGTAACATAAAATCCCTTTGAAATTCCCAGCTGTGCAAAAAGCAGCAGTTGTGTAGCATCTGGTTTCCTTCCCTTGGGGTGTTTTGTATTGGAGCTATTTTCCTAAATTCTTGGTCCACATATCTGTTTTTGGGCAGATTAAGTAGAAGCTTTGGAAACCCTGAAGGTGTGTTTGGTGTGAGCACACAGATCTGTTGGAGTGAGATGAGGTAGGAATTTAGCACTGTGCTGCTCTGGGAAAGCCTTTTGGGAGAGGAAACAGAGCGTGTGAGTACAGGAGTGAGTGAGCAGTGTGTTATCCTGAGCGCTGGCACTGCTTTTAGCAGGAGCAGGATGGGACCCTGGTGCTGTCACTGCTCTAAGTGGTTCCTGCCTGTCACACTGAGTCAGTGCATCCACCCTGTCATCAGCCAGCACTGGCTGGTACAGGAGCAAAGAAAGAGGATTGGAAAATGCTGGGGTGTGGGGACAGGCTCCATGTGCAGGGAGTTAGTGGCTGGTGCCTTGGCTCCCTGTCCCTCAGGCTCAGAGCCACTGGGGGAAAACGTCCTTCAGGATTCAGACCATAAATCCTTTGTGCATGGCCTTGCCAAGGAGAACTGCCACTGTTAGCTGATTGTTTTAGGATGGGAGATATGGAAAACTCTGATTTTTTTTCCCCCCCAGGGTTTTTTTTGTTCCTTTTTTCCCTTTCCAGCAGTTCCTCTAATTCTGCTCCCTCCCACAGCTGGAACTATGTGCCTGGGCTCAGCAGATGTGGAGAGGAGCTTCTGGTCTCTCACTGAAAGCTGCTGTGCAGGGCTTTCTTGTGCCCCTTTTTCTTGCTGCCTTCACGTAACAAGGGAATTTTCACTCTAGGAAAATACATCTATATATATTCTTCCCCCCCCCAATATTTGGAGCCTGCCATCACTTCCTTAGACTAACCTGTCGTCTTATTTCCTTTTCTCCTGTGACTTTTCTAGTCCCTCTTGTCATTCCTAAGCAGCTCAGCAATTAGTCACTGAAAACTTTCCACTTCCATAAGCTACCTGCTGTACTGTACTGCTAAATAAATAAGTGGCTCAGCTACTGCAGGCAAAGCTCTGTCCTTCTGGCTTGCCTCTGGGGAGGGAGGGAGGGGAGGCAACTGCTGTGCTCCTGGAGGACAGGCAAGGTGTGTGCCTTGTCCCTGGACTGCTGAGATAACTGCCTCATGTGGGGGAGAATATGGAATTTCACCAGCTCCCCTGTGCAGGGAATGCTTTGGGGAAGCTGATAATAAACTGCAGTGCTCTGGACCACGTGGGTGGTAGCACGGATCCCCTGGGCTCACCCCAATGCCAGGATCTGGGCACTGGAGCACTGGTGACCCTGTGTCTTTACACGGATGAGCTACGGGTGGTGCAAGCTCAGCACCTTGTGTCATTCTCCTTCTTAGTACTCAAGCAATCGGATGCTTGCCAGGAGGAGGAGGAATTAAAAGAGATCTTTAAATCTGGAAATCTGGAGACCTTTAGAGGTTACAGCTGTAATGTCCTAAGCCTGCATTGCAGATGGTTTGGCCCAAATGTTTCTGTGGCTGCCCAGAAGGACAAGTGGTGTCTCAGTGGCAATAAGGTGATGATGTGGTTCTTGCACTCCCTCTGGTCCTGTGCCTATCTCAGAGCAGTGAGAGGCTGTTTACTGACATGGGAGGAATCATCCCACATGTACAGAATCCTACAATATGCTGAGATGGAATGGACCCATCAGGACCATCAGGTCCAACTCCTGGCCTCATCCAGGATACCCAAGAATTCCCCCATGTGCCTTAGGCTATGGTTAGGTCCAGGGATCACAAGGGTGGTTTCGAGAGGTCTCCTCTTGGGTTGCACTCTGCTCTGAGACCTGAATGCTGGCAGGGGGATAGCGAGGCTGGGAAGATCAGGGAATGCAGTGGGATGACTGCAAGGAGGATTCATCTTGTGAGATTGCTGCGGGGGAGAGGAAGGCTGGAAGTGGCTGGCAGAACTGCTGTGTCTGTTTGGATCCAGATGCAATTGAGTTGGCACACAGCCCTCCCAAACACAAATGCTCCTGATGAACAGGAAAGGTGCCCCCACTTATCGTCAGCTCTAATTTTAGCTCATTCATTCTCTTGGGGTATGGCTGCACGTAGGCCCTCTGCACAGGGTGTGATGCAATTGTAGCCACATCATCAGTTTTCAAGGGCTGGAAAAAGGTTCACCAGTATTTTATCCTGGTTTTAACACTTAGAGGCACAGACTCCCCGGCCCCTGGAAGGCCCAAAGCAGCACTGCTATCTCTTCACGCTTACAAAGCAATAAGCTAAGTCATAGAGTGAGGGAATTGCAGCTCCATTTTTACCATTCTCCTCAAATCAGAAAGCCTTCCCAGAGATAACATCATTGCAAAGGAAACCTCACAGGACACCACTGCTGTTACCATGTCATTGCTGAGGGTCCTGGCTGAGATTTGAGTCTCTGCTTCCATGTGCTAAGGCATCTTGCTACAGTGCCTTGAGCCACAGAGTGTTACAGTGTGCAGGAAACAGGTAAAGGCATCAGAAAGGCACTGGCTTAATCTGAACAAGGCTGGAAGAGCCTCGACGCTGGGGACCAGATCTTGCTGCTTCCAAAGCATGTGGTGGATGCACCCAGTTGCTGTGGACACTTCAGGGGAAAGAAAGAGTGATTGGGATTTATAATTTTGAAAAAAAAAATGGTTACTTTGGCAAGGTGAAGCTCATGGAGGATGACAAAGAAAGTAACAGGTGCTTGGTGTGGAGCTGGAGGCATGATTTCCACTCTGGTGCTAAAATGGTTAATTAACATAATCATCACAGAGCTCCCAGTTAAGCCATCTGTTGCTTAGCAAACAGTTTTGGATGTAAATATAATAAATATTTGATGATGCTGTGAAATGACGATAAAGGCCCACCAACCAACTGGTTCACAGAAGAACCTTCTCTGCTCTCCTAGCTTGGATTGTTTCTTGTTTCTCCCACCCCTTGCTCCTAAGGAACAGTCTTTAAGCCTCTGCTTTTGTCCTCTGTCCTCCCGGTGCTGGTGCTGCTCCAGGCGTGGGTTTCTGTGCGATCCTGGGCTCTTGGCATGCCAATCCTCTTAGCAATGCCTCTGATCGAGCCACGCTGGATGTCTGGTGCTGCACTTCCACCCCCCTGCCCAAAGCAACAGCTCCATGGCTGTGCCGCCACCCAAGACCTCTGGGTGTCATGCAGAGGCACAGTGTATGTGGGCAAAGTCTAGCACTGTCCTTTGTGATGCTTTGTGCATCATGCAAATTAATTACGGCTGTAATTACCCCGTAGGACCTTTCCATTTGGCTGATTCCAGTTAAAGCCTTCCTGCATTTCTCCTTGAGTCTGTGCAAGCCTGTGCAGCTCCTATTCACATACAGGAGGCTGCAAACCCACAGCTGGGCTTTGTTTTGGGTTTGTGTTTTCATCCAGTTCTGTATGTGCTGAAAAGTGGAGCCTGTACCCAGCATCAATCCATCATCTGGAGACAGTCATTCTGTTTTTAGGCTGCTGGGACAGAGCTGGGAACTTGGCTTGCAGTGGGAAGGTGCTTTTATTGTTGTGAGCCAGTTGTACAGTGCCAGTGCTGACTCATGAACCTGACACCAGGGACAGCATTAGGCTAAAAATCAATTGGTCCCATGTTGTTCAACACTCCCTATATTCACCCCTAGTACTGCTGTTCCTCAGCCTGCATCCTGCCCCTGGAGCAGTGCCCAGGCCTCTTGTGAGCCATGGGAAGACGTCACCCAGAAATGTGAATTTCTGAGCATTCAAAGGCTGCACTGTTTATCCAGCTGATAGCTTCATCTCTGTGCTCTTGGCTTTGTTTGAGTGTTGTGTTTCAAAGAACAGGGGCCAGTATCCCACTACTTCCTGTTAATTGAGAAATTGGGGTTAAAGCCCAGCTGTGACAACCCCTGGGGAGCTGGTTATCATTCCTTGCTGGGCCCCTGTCCTGCAGCTGAAGTTGTATAAACTTCAAATCATGACATAATGTACTGGAATGATGGTGGGCTGAGGCAGTGCAGCTGGACTGCACATCCCTGCTGACAGTCAGCTGGGAAAAGCAAATATAAAACTCTACCCATAGCACAACGTGCCAGAGGGGAACTGTGTTTAGGTAGGAATGATTTTTTTGCTATGCATTGACAAATGAGTTCTGCTCATTCCTGGGCCACTGGCCTGAAATGGGACTTCTTCCAGTTATTTACTTACTGTGTGTTGACTCAAAATATTAAGATAAGAAAAATAAAATCAAAAAAAGAGGCCCAAATACTCACAGGCACCAACTGTCCAGCCTTAGGATAAACATTCCATTGAACTAGGTACAGTTACTTCAAAGCAAACTACAGAAGTGAACATTTATCTTCTTTTGCTGTTTCCAACTTGGCCTTGATGTTTTTTTCTTCTCCTCCCATATTTCTCCTGGTCTTATGGCTGATTGGAAAAATCTCCAGAAGTAATTAGGTGACTAAGAAGGTGAAGATCCCCTTGGATTTGGGCTTGGACAGCAAAAGCTTTTGAGAAAGACTTTCAGCACCCTTAGCAATATATTATTTCCCATGTATTAATTTCCAGCTAATGTGCCTGGTAACTCTACTTTGGACGACTCAGAAATAAAAGCAGTGTCGTAACTACCCCTGTTTGATTCTGCCTGCTGCAAGTTTTTTTGGGCAACCAGCCTCCTTGAAGATGTAACACAACAAATTATTTACTGCCCTGGGGCTTAGGACAGCTCTGGGCTCCCTGCCTCTATCCATCGGCTTTAAACTTTCCTCGGCCAGGACCGTGGTTTGGGGCAGCGGAGCTGAGATTTGCCGCTGCAGGATGAGGCGCTGGCTTTGCCAACCAAATAACAGTCCAGAGAGAAGGTAACCCACCCTTCCGTCCCCGGGGTTTGCCCGTTCTCTTGCCCGCGCATCCCCTGGCCCGCCATCCCTGGCAGCTTGCGGCGTGCCCTCATCCTTACCCTGCTCCAGGTCCTGCTGGTCGTACCAGGGCTCCTCTTCCTCGCTCTGAAACTCCTCCATCCTGTCGGCGCTCAGCATTTAGCACCAGCGGCCCGGGGAGACGCGCAGCATCCGCCGAGGGGGGGCCCGGCGCCTCCGAACCGCGGAGCGGGATGGATGCGGGGATACGGGCAGGGATGCGGGCTGGGCCGGGAAGGAGGAGGTGGCACGACGTGGCAGCCGGTGCCTGGCCGCTGCCCCGGCTCTGCGTGCCCGGAGGGGCGGCTTCCTCCTGCTTGCAAGGCCGGGGGGAGCTCTGGAGCGGGGGATGCAGCGGGGACGTGGCGGCCGGGGCGGTGGGGCACGGCTTGCACAGGGCTGGGGGATGCACAAAGGAAGGAAAGAGGGCCCGGCGCAGCCAGGCAGATCCTCGCTCCGCAGCTCGGTGGGGACCTCTAGCATGGAAATGCTGCAAAGAAAACGGGAGAGAGGGAAGGGGGGGGGGTGAGGCGAGACCGGCCTCCTTCGCCTCCTTCTTCTCCGCCTCCGCCTCCTCCTCTCCGCCCAGCCCTGCCGCGGCCAGCGGGGCGGGCGCGGGGCTGCGGGAGCGGGGTCAGAGTGCCGGAGTGGGGCTCAGCCGGGCTGCGAGGAAGGGGAGCTGTCCCGCAGTCCCCCTGCTCTGTCCCTCGCGCCTGGGAGGTCTGCCAGGAGCAGGGCTTGTCGTTGGAATGCCGTGTCCTGGCCTTGTCGTGGGCTTCACGGTGATTTGGGGTAATTATCGGGACCTCTCAGTGGGGGTTTCAGTGCCTGCTCTGCCTTGCTGGGTTTGTGTGGGTTGTTCTTCAAGAATAACATCCATTCCACCTTGTCTGGGGCTGCAAAAGGGGACACTCCATACAAACAGCCCCACATTGCCTCAGTGTGGTGCCCTCCTACAACCCCATGTTGTTTTGCCCTCCGATGGGAGATCAGTGCCTCTGATGAGGATTCTTCTTTCATTTTTCTTATCTTTTGAAGGATGGAACGAGCTTAAAATTCAGGGAAATCAAGATTTATTGAGTTCTGAGGAGGAAATGTGTCTGTTAGATATAAGTAAATTCAGAAAAAATCTTGGGATTTTGGTGCTCGCTTTCCACCTTAATGGAATAAGGGTTAGAGATGGTGGTCTTTCTTCTAGCTGGAGTTTGGCCCAAGGAAATTTTTTTTGTGCTTGTCAGCCCTGGAATCTGTCAGAGATTCTAAGATCCAAATCAACTTCTGTGACAGTGACAGTGGGTTTCAGTGGGTTTAGATTGTGAGTTTTTTTGGTGGTGGCAGTGGGGTTTTTTGTTGTTGTTTGTTGGTTTTGTTTTGTTTGGTTTTGGTTTTGGTTTTGTTTGTTTTCTTCTGTTTTTTTTTCCGTGTGATGGAACTCCATGGATTTATATTTGATTGCATTACCTTGCAGTGGTGCCTACAGAAAAGGCAATATAAAGTGTCTACGCAAGAGCAGCAGACTGTGCATCCAGAAAAAATGGGATTTGTGTCAGAAAAAACTATCCAATCCAGCAGTGATAGGCAGCTGGGAGCCTCTGGATGATTAAAGCCAGGACTACTACTCAGCTCTTGTGTACAGCAGCAGAGAAGGGGGATAAAGATTGGAATAAGAGAGGAGTTATAGACTATTCCTCTCCCCTTTTCTCCTCATAGACCTCTCCGTACACATTCTGAAAATTCAATGGCTGCCTGGAAAGTCATCCTTAACACAGTCACAGACCACAATCAAAGAGTCTCTTTTACCTGGCATTTATAACTCAGCAAACATGATCAAGCACTTCTGGGAGAAAGCCATCTCTAGGTCTTAAATATTTTTTCTAAGCAATTTTAATACAGAAATGGGAAAATCGTAACTTTTTCACACCTGCTGAAGAGTCATGTGGACAATGCCCTTACTGACATGCTTCAGCTTTTGGTCAGCCCTGAAGTGGTCAGGCAGTTGGACTAGAGTTCTTCTATTATTTGTGAGAAATGTTTGCTTTTAAAAAGTGTTCTGTTTCCTAACAATAAATTCTTATAATTTATCTGTATATTGTAGCCATGTTGAGTATTTGGATGCAAAGCTCTAGGCTGTTTGGCAGCAAAAGGCTGCCATGATTTTGTGAAAATATTTTTCCTGTAGGTTTTACCAGAATGTCTCAGATCTGATATGTCACTCAATCGAATCAAACATCACTCCTGTACAGGTTATATGCCAGCAAATGAGAATTCCCACAGTCTGCCCCAGCTGGAGAATCAGCACACTGCTTTCTTTTGCAGAACGATTGGAATTACCTCACTTCCTCTGAAGGAAGGAGGTTTGCAGAGCTGAGCATGTGAAATGTAACTCAGGGACACAAAAAGGCCTGCTTGCAGTTCACAGAGCCGCTCGGAACAGCAGAAAACCACGGCGATGGCTTCAAAGGCAACACTGAATGCCCTCAAACAGCTGCTTTGAGGTGTTCAGTGAATGCCAAATCCTGAATTCCCAGCACCCAGGGTTATAAAACATCCTCTCCTTGTGTGTGGGTGGAATTTCATTAGAGTTAATGGGCCACCTAATGCAATGGGCTCCTCATAAGGTGCTGGAACAGGGTCTGTGTTACAGGCATGCTTGTTCCTGGCTCCTTTCAACCCAGAGCTAGGGACAGACTGGAGCTGGCTGCTGTCCTGGCGTCCTGCTTGCACCTCTGGACCATCTGGGCTTGGGACCAGCGTCTAAGAGTGGCTGGAGATGGCTTGACAGAGCTGTCACTGGGCTCCAGCCCGAGCCTGGCAAAGGAGCTTCTGGGGATAAAAGCTGCGGGCAGAGGAGTGGGAAAAGGGACGAGAAAAGGGGAGAAGCGGTGACATGGGAGCAGAGGAACTTGATGCAGGGATAAGGCAAAGGATGGAGCAGAAGAGAAGGGCTGTGAAGGAAAGAATAGGGCAGAGAAGGTGGAGGGAGCGTAGGCAGGAGGGAATAACGAGGAAGGAGAAAGGAGAAAAGCCGTGCTCTGCCGTAAGTGGAGATGAGGAAGGGTCTGTGGGGAGCAAAGTGTGGGAGGGAAGGGAACGGAGGGAAGGGGCTGCGAAGGGGAGGGAGAGAAGGAAAGAGTTAAGTGGCGAGCGGATGAACGGCGGAGGTGGGAAAAGAGGGGAGGCGGCGGGGCGGGATGTAGGGATGGAGAGCTGGCGGAGGAGGAGCCGCGGGAGGAGAGAGGGAGGGATGCGGTCGGAGGGCGGGGAGGGCCGGGACCGGCGAGCCCCAGTTTGACAGGAGGAGGGAGGGAGGCAACGGTTGCCGCCGGTGCGGGGACGGGGATGGCGTTAGCGGCGGCCCGAGGAGCGGCGGCGTGAGGGGACAGCCCTGCCCGGCCCTGCCCACAGCCGGGCCGCACCATGGGCAGCGCCGACTCCAAGCTCAACTTCAGGAAGGCGGTGATCCAGCTCACCACCAAGACGCAGGTGAGGGCCGCCATCTCGGGCGGGGGGCGAGGGGGCCGCGCCATTTCGGGAACCGCCGCCCTGAGGGGCTGCTCACACCCGGCCCTGCCCGAAACATCCCCGGAGCTCCTGTGCGCGGTCCCCGAGCGGGTCCCTGCTAGTGGGACCGGGTCTGGGACTGCTGGGGACCCGCGGGGCCGGGGCTGCAGTCACGGCCGGCCCTGGCCAGGTTCTCGCAGCGAGGCCGTGCCCAGAGGCCGGGGGCCGGTGGGGCTCAGGGCAGGCTGCGCCCATCGCCGTGTCATCGGTCTGTGGAGGGGCTCCGGCTGGTCCCCGGGGCAGCCGTCAGACCTGGCCGGGCCCTGTCACCGCCTCTGGTGATATCTTGTGCCTTGCAGAACAGCGTCTTGTGCTAACAGAGCAGACGCTGCTGTCATAAGGGATGTCCACAGCTCCTAATGTATTCAGCTTGCGGGTTTACATCACACGGTTTGCCACTGCTCCCTTTTCTGTATCCTTTCCCCCACCCCCGTGCATAATGGGTGGAGAGCCTTGCCCTGTGTTTAGGTAATAGCTGATGGAAAGGGCTTTTGGGCAACTGTGCTGTTTGCAGCAGAGGTTTCCATCTGTGGCCTGTGAAATAATGCTTTATTTCTGCAGGCTGAGGAGGAGAAGGAGTTAAGTGAAAGTCAGGGCTGTGTGAAGGGAGAGTCGCTGCCTAGAGGTCTAACATACCTTGTGCCTGTCCTGGGAGCTTGCTTAATTTTTGTTTTAAGTGGAGTGCCCAGTAGCAGCAGCACACTGACAGAAAAAATAGTAGCCTGTCCTTCTGTCTAAGGAGCAGAGGGTTTTTTCTCTATTGAGAAATCACATCGGGTTCTTCTGATCTACAATGGAGAACAGCTGTTATGATCCACCTTTAGAAGTAAGGCAATAACAGCTGCTAAAAAAATGTGGGGGTGGTGGCAAAAAGATAGTTAATGATGGGGAATGAATTCACAAGAAAAGGGTATGGATGCAAAGGGGTAAAGGGTGGTAGGAGAAAATCTGTGAAAACTCAAGAGACAGAGGCTACCACTGGGAATTGAATTATAGATGGGTAAGACTGTGGAAGAGCCTGAAAAGAACATGTTTATATTTTCTAAACCAGTATCACATTTATCTGCATTGCTAAATAATGGTTTTTGTGAATATATTCTTAAAAACCACTGGTTGTGAATGTAGGTAAAGAGATAAGAGGGGGAATTAATGTTTTAAGGGAGTCTTTCAAAGTCTCTTCTGCATGCCAAATAGTTCAGAGTATCCTCTGCTTTGGGCTTCCTTTTGGGTCCTTCCTTCATGGGGAAATGTGCTTATAAAGTGAGATTGGGGGGTGGTAAATCAGGCTTATAGGGCTCTGCCCAGTCTGCTGTTCACAAAGAAAATCCTGTATGAGACAATCCCTTGGATCAGCAGCCCAGGCAGGAGCACTCTCGTCCCCTGGTTTATCGACCTGTGTAAGGGAAGAGTGTTCACTGGGGCCCGGAATAAAAAGGAAGGAGCAAAAGCTTCATTCTTGGCTGGATTCACTTCACGTGTCTGTGGTCTAGGTGAGACTGACTATGTGTGGAAAAGGGTGGGGTGTTGGCGCTCCCATATTTACATTCTGTAGAAGGGCACCAGTGTTTGCTTGTGCAGGACGCGTGACTGGGCTCTCCTGGAGCCTTCTGATCTCTTACCAGCAGCAAACCCTCCTGGCCCAGGAGATCCTGGATCCAAAACCAGGCTGCAATAATGGACAGAGCCAAATCCTTCCAAGCTATTGGAACTCTGAGCTCAGAATGCACTCTGAGGTGTTCCTGAGGCTCTGGTGGGAGGAAGTGGTTGAGCAGAAGTCACTGCTCACTCTTTGGTGAAAGTTTAGATTTAACAGAGGCACAGATTTAAATTTTTCTTTAAAATAAGATTTTATAATCTTCAGGCTTTTCTTAATTAAAAAACAAGTGTTCCCATGTGAGCATTTAAAAAAG
Organism: Cyanoderma ruficeps; assembly: GCA_008694505.1. Lineage (NCBI taxonomy): Eukaryota > Metazoa > Chordata > Aves > Passeriformes > Timaliidae > Cyanoderma > Cyanoderma ruficeps. The sequence continues at coordinate 1,935,180 of VZDJ01000216.1, read as the reverse complement.
ATTAAATAAATCTGTAAGGAATGTAATGCTTGGATGCTTACAGCACATGTGGAGCCCAGAACTTAAAAGTGGAACCAAGTCTGGATGCAAATGGAGTTTACTTAATTGATTTTTTAACTGCCAAAGAGAAACTCTGAAGGTGTAAGAGTATTAAAAAAGAAAAATCACTTCAGAATTATTTCCGTGATTAAAAAGGGCAGTATTACCAGAAGGAAGAAATTAACTTATGCCACAGATGCATATTTATAGTCACACATGGAGAAATGGTCTTTGGGATTTTTATATTATATGTATATAGTACATTACACTGCACACGTTATACTGGTAGGGCCCAGCCCTTTGATAATAAAACAAATGTTCTTCATAATAGAGAACGTGTGAGCCCTCCCAAATTGCTCATAAAAGTGCAGCCTGTTTAACAGATGAAGGGAAACATGGATTGTGGATATGACAGTTTGTCAGGGCTGGTCAGCTGCAGGGAACTGGTCCAGGAGCTTTAACTGCTGAGGAACCACCTTTTCTTTCCCCAGTCAGCTGGGGTTCCTGCCAGCAACCAGCTGAAGATAAGAATTTTTGATCTTGTCTACCAGCTTGTTAGATTTTAATGGGAGCTATGCCTCTGCTTTTAAAGTGACAGAAAAAAAATCAAACATGGGGGACAAACCCCAGTCCTTTCCTTTTCCCTGGTGTGGAAATCCAGGAGTACAATGGGCTGTTAGCTTGAGCCTGATAAAAGCACATCTTGTGCTTGGAGAAAGGTTGGTCCCTGGCAGACCATTTCTTACAGTGTTCAAGCTTGACTCAGCTGTCCAAGAGTCTCAGGCTGATCAAAAGCAAAGCTGTAACTAACACTTCGCACAGCTGACTTGTCCTGGGCTTTCCCTGCCAGACTTCTACAAATCCTATTTTCCAGATTGCTTTGCAACACTGTCTCTGCTGTGAGAGTGGACAACTGGTGTAGACTTGAAATTTCTCATTGATTCTGCCCTGCTGACTGCAAAGATCCTATAGAAAAAAAAAGTTATTATTGCTCTGAAGCCTGTGTAGAGGTGCTGTCCTTGGCAGGAGGGATAAAATCTTGCTAGCTATTTATATTTTGAATTAGTCTGTTCATAGGCTTTCCTTTTGCACAGTGGCTCACAAACAGGTACTACAAAGATGTGTGAGTTGCCTCAAACTAATCCCTGGCGCTGCAGGGTTACCTGATCTAAAGCTCAATCAGGTGCTGTGTGAATGGTCATTACACACCACAGTTCTGCCACATTTGGGGTGAAAGGAGCAACTGCTGTAACATACCACCCGAGCTTCTGCAATACGGGGCAGGGATGAGGGACTTGCTCTTCTGTTGAGTCCCAGAAAAAGCAGAGCCCCTGCTCCAAAGGATTGCTGCCTTGGCTGGTGGGATGCTTAGTTGGTGTGTTGGCAAGAAGCAAAAAGAGAACACACTGAGCAAAGCTAGTGGCTGCTTGTCCCTTGGTTCTCTGCTGATGGTCTGCAGCAACCTTAGGATTAGTTTTAGGACAGCCCTCCAGTGGGGGCCTGTTGGGGGAATTGTTAGGAATGGACATTTGATTTCAGTTATAAGTGCAGAGAGCTCTTGGTTGGGAGGAGATACAAACACGTGCACACACACACACGCACGCACGCTCTGCCAGAGTTTGTGAGGAATTGTGTCCAAAAGAGAAAGTGAAGGTGGTGCTGGTGTCAGGCTAAGGACAGTAACAAATAGGGGAGACTGTGCCTTGGGAGCTTTTCCTGTTTTTAGGACATGGTCAGGCTGTCTCTGTTTTCCTGTTTCCTGTGAGGTATCCTGTTTGTCTGGGGATTGCCTGCTCAGGCTGTGATTCTCTGCTCAGTAACTGGCGTGAGGCTTGCGAATGAAGGGTCTTCCTTTCCTAACTCCTGCAGTGTGTGTGTGGTGTACTTCAAAGAACCTGAAACACAACATTTACAACTAGTAGAAAACAAAGAATGGAGGTGTCCAGAATAACTGGTTTTACCTTTGGCTGGCGTGCAGGTGGGAGGTCTTTACTGAAGGCAAAAGTCTCCCTCCTTGTGTGCTCTGTCACATCACCTTGGATCTGCCCACTGTGTCCTCAGCAGCACTCTGCTCTACAGTTACCTCACCCCTTTGGTGTGGAGCTTGGTTTGGGCATCAGTCTCTCTCTGCCAGTCAGCTCTGTACCTTCAGCAGCCTCTGTCATGAGATGTGTGTGGGTCAGGAGGTTCCTTTGCTCTCCGGATGTGCCTGTTGTGTTTCCAGAGTAGAGTCGAGCTACTGAGTCTTCAGTTCTTGCTCTCATTGCTCTGCTGGTGCAAAGCTGGCTGTCTGCACTGTGCTAGAGGAACATTAGGCTCTTTCTTACCTGTGCTGAGGATTCAGCTCCTTGTAAACTCTCTGGCTTAAGCACTGCCAAGGTTGGGGGTGCTCTGGGATTTGTGACTGCAGCGTGTGCTGTACCAACACTTGTACCTAAATCTTGACATTTCCAAATGGAGATATTCCTGGCTGGTGAACATGCCTGATCTTGGTCTCCGTATTTCTTTCCCGTGTGGGGCTGGATACAGTCCGTTGGGTGAGCTCAGCTGAGGAAATGGATATTTAGATCCCCAGAGATGCTGCATGCAGAGTACAATCAACTTAAAAAGAGCCAGTAATGTTCTATCAAGGAGATGAATATTATGTGGATTGAGTAGCTTCATGACGACAGGCTGGTAATTAAAACAGGGGGGCAGTGGGGATGTGAGTGACTCAGTACTGAATCCATGTCCCAGGATTGTACATGGGATACCATTTATTGATGAAGAGCTGATTTGTGCAGCTATTAAAAATGCAAGTTACCCGTGTTTTAGTGTAATCTGGTTGCCAAGATGGCAGCTGAGACATGAACGCTGCTCTACATCCAACGTTGCAGCTCAGGGAATCACCCCTGTGCTTCCCTACTCCAAGGGGCTGCAGTCAGAGTTCCTCAATCCATGTTGTGCTGCCATCTGTAAAACAGCACCTGTGTTCAACCTCTGAGGAGGCCTCAGGCTAGTGGGAGGTGAAGGGATCAGTGTCTACTGGAGGGAAATGTTTTTCTGCTTCCCCTCTAGAGGAGAGTGAAGGCATTATTTATGCATGATGCCCAATTAGCAGCAATTTCTGCTTGCTGTTGTCAGTGGGAGTGGCTGTGGCAGGCGGCCAGGATGTACATGTGGCAGTTCTACATGAGGTGTGTGGTTTGAAATGGGGTGTAGGATTTGTAGAGTATTGCATGCATGACATAGATCAGATTTCCAAATACTTGGCTCTGTTTGAAGAGAACAATTAGAGATGAGATGTGCAAAATAGCTTTCCTTCCATTTAAGCGTTTCATGTCCAGGTTACAAAGAGCTCAGATCCTTCACATGCTCAGCTGAAAGTCAGGCTGTGAATATTGGGTTGGAGTGTTCCTACACGTTCCCTCTGAGGAGCTGTGATCTTGAACCGTTTGGGAAAAGTTGCTCTTCCCTTGGGAAGAGGTTTGGTGGGATCTTACTTTGGTGTCCAGGTGATAAAATTAGTTTTTCAGCACTAGGGCTGAATTTAATAAGATGTCTGAGCACACATGGGTTTTTTTCTGGTTTTGTTTTTAAAGACTGGGAGTTGCTTGGGCTGGTTCATTGCACGACTGGAAGGACTAGGACCAGCAGCACTGAAGCATTAAGGCAAAGAGCTGCAGGGCAATAACCTGCTGTACAAGTCTGGGGTAGCTGGTCCCTCTCACTTTTTGGCCTTTGGTGGTGGTGACACATCACGTGCCCGTGGGCTGGGGCTGTTAGTTCAGGAGGTGACAGCAAACAGGGCAATGCAGCACTTCTCTGTGTCAGAGCTGTGAATGACCTGTTCTCACACGAGTGGCATCTGAGCTGCATTTAGACACAGCCCAGAGCTGGGCAAATTCTCTGCCTTCTACAGCAGATCTGGGAGGAGGCAGGAGTTGTTTGAATTAAACACACTGTTGTATTTTTGCCCCTTTCATATCTGACGTGCAAGACCCACCCACTGGTGCCGATTATCACTAAGGTGAGCGCTGCTGTTTGCTTTGGAGCTGGTGCTGGCGGGAGGCTCCTCCTCTCCCCGAGCTGAGCGCTGGGGTGCTCAGGTGAGCAGCTCTTCTGACCTGCCAAGTGTGCCCACACAATGGCTGGTTGAAACTCGTGGGAAAGCTCACATTTTCCTCTTCTGACTGCAGTCATGGATCCATCTCTTTCACACTGCTTGTTATAAACAGGCTTGTATTTATCCCACCCCTGTAGCTGGACCCCAGGGTGGGATATGAGCACTCCCAACTGTGTTTGGGCAGTGCCTATCTCTTAGCAGCATTAGCAGAAAATGTAGTGAAAAGAGGTGTGTTCCCAGGGCTGGGTTGGGGGCTGGGCTTCTGAGACACAGGTTTGAAATGGATTGTTTTCTTAGGTCTCCTTCTTCCATCTCCTCTTTGAATGGCACACTTAGTGCTTTTTAAGAACAAAGCCTTGGCAGCGACTGGCTGCTCTGAGTCCAGTTCTCTATAAATATTTGATTCTGAAAGATCAATTGCATTTTATCTGTTAGTGCTTTGAGGTGAGTCTGTCAGTTCTGTGGGTCTGTTTGTGCCCTAATGACATGTCTGTGATTGCTTCTGCAAGATTTTGGTTACAACAGAAATAATTCCAGTGCACACTCAGGGCTTCCTTGATTTGCTCTGAGGGTGGCAGAGTGCACAAGGCAGCCCAGCCCATGTGCAGTGCTGAAGATCTTGGATTACTTGCAGCAGTTGTAGACAAACATGAAGCCTCCTGTATGTCTGAAGGAATGTTCATTTTGGGAGATAAACCATCCAAAGCCCTGGAAACAGAGGCTGATGTATAAAACCAGTGCTAGCTAGTATATTTTATTGAACCTCTTCTTGCCTCATCCCGTTCCCAAGCCAGGCATAATTGCTGATGATTGGATCTTATGGAATGGTAGTTGTACATACATAAACACATTTGTCTCTCCACAGCCTGTGGAGGCCACGGATGATGCCTTTTGGGACCAGTTCTGGGCAGACACAGCCACTTCAGTGCAGGATGTCTTTGCCCTTGTACCAGCTGCAGAGATCCGAGCAGTGAGAGAAGAATCGCCTTCAAATTTAGCAACTTTGTGTTACAAGGTAAGTTTGGTGCTGTTTTATTTCTTAGAGCTGTGCTAGCAGGGGTGTCCCTGGATCAACAGCACTGTGGTTTCCAAGGGATAACAGGTACCTTTCCAAGGGATAACCGGTACCTTGTACCGCACAATCTTCTTGATTGTCCCTGTCTCCTCCTGAGGGTAATTCTCAACCCTTCCTCTCATAGTTTAGCACAGACCATAGCTGGCATTTGATCAGTTTGGAGCTTTGTTCCTCTTGTCCCCTTCCTGTGTTTCACTCTGTCCTCTTGGGTCTTGCCTGCTTTATAAACCACCTCTTTCTCAGGGGACTTGGTAGCAAGGCTGCATATTTGTGGTGAGGCTGAAGCATCCTGTTCCTTGTCTGCACCTAATTGTCCCTCACCATGCACCAGTGTGGCTTCAAGCTGAGAGATGCCAGAGGGATGTGCAGACTGTCACTGCACAAATGCCTGGATAAAGTTCGAGGAAGATCTTAAGATTTTTCTTCCTTCTGCTGTGATAACAGAACGTTCCTGATGCTGCTTCTGGTGTCGTGACATCCTTGTATGGAGCACAGGAACATTAAACAACAATTCCTACCCTGCCAGGTTCGGCAAATTGTCAAGTTGAACAGCCTGGGACCTACTCTGCCTGGGAAAGTGCAGGTGTTAACAATGCTCCTGATTTGAGCCATGCCAAGAGTAGCCTTGAATTTGTAGTTGAAACGTTTGGAATGGCATTTTTCCAGTTTTAAATAGTTGCTGCCATCCTGGTTTTTTTTCCTCCTCTACAATGTGTGAATGAAACTGAATCATCGTGAAGGCACCTCTGACTGTGAATTGTAGACAGATGCATGTAGTGGATACTTGAGAAAAAATACGGACATGAGGAAAACTGCAATGTGTTTTCCCTGGTATTGGCTTCTGGCAATGAGCAATTTGGGAGTAGAGAAGGGCTTAGGAGATCTGTAACCCCTTTGACTCTGTGTCTTCTTTCTTCCAAAACCAAGACTAAAATATGGTCTCTTCCCCCTGCTGGAAGCTGGTGTGTTGGGAGGCCTTGTGACTGCAGGACTGTTTATCCATGGGCTGTAGATCTTGGGATATCAGTGTCACAGGAGCCCACAAGGCTCCAGCAGTGCTTTTGCCAGACTGAGGGCCCTGACCTGTGCCATGTGCAATGTGCCACTGGACTTAGCAAGGCTGTGTGTTTGTGGAGAAATGTCATTTACAGTCATGGTTGGTATTCAGGCTGTACAGTCATAAGTGTGCCTGAGAAAATTGTTCAGCTGAGTTAGTGTGTGACAGGCTGGGACAAACAGCACTTAATACCCATTAATGCAGTGACGCAGGCTGGCAGAGTCAGTGACCCAGGCAGTCTGCCGTGAAAATAAGCAGGACCACATGACCTCATGAATTAAAAAGCAGCAAGGTGAATCCTTGTTAAATGTTTTGGCTTTCATTTCCCCTCTGTTTCCCCTTGGGATCAGAGAGTAAGAGCAAGTGGGTGCGGCCGTGGAGGGAAGAGGCTGCTTTTTTCTATCTGTGGGTAAAATCTCCTGTCACTGCCTGCTGTGGTTGCTGCCTGGTGAGACCCACATCTATTCTGAAAAGCCTAGTGACCTTCCAATGGCAGTTGCAGCAGCCTCTGGATGGGCCACAGTGTCTCAGCCCAGATGCTCTTTCCAGAGCAGCAGTCTTCTTCACAGGGGCAGTGGGGAAACCTGGGCTACCACCCTCTTCTGCAGCAGGACCTTGACAGATGCTGCTGGAGGCTGTATCCGTACGCCTAACACAGGCATCAGCTTAGTTCTCACCTCCTCAGTCAGGAGAGGTTCCTGCTGTAATCACACAGACAGAACTGTCAGACTGTTTCTGTGTGATCATCCCCTGCCAGCGCCTCACATGGTGCAGCACAGTGCTGCTGCCTTGGTCCTTCCTGCCTGGATCTCGGGTACTTGCTGCAGCTGATTAATCTCACCTGCCTTTTTCAGTGCATGGTGTCATGGAGCAGTGCTGGAAGGAGCCTTCTGGTGCTTTGGTTGTCTGTCTCACATGGCATTACACGTGTGCTGCATGGATTAGCCCTGGCATTTGAGGTCTCTTGCAGTGGAACAGCAGAAATTCAAGAAGGTCTGTTTAAAATCATTAATCCTGTTTTTTACAGAGTTTCAAACAGCAACAGTGCCATTAAACTGAGAGAAAATGGACTTCCAAGAACTGCTTATGAGTCTGTGTGAGGGTATCACTAGCAGGACAGACCTGTGTAGCTCTTGCTAATTTGTGCCAAGGCTGATGCTGCCTTCCTTGGTTTTGTTTCCTTCAGGCTGTGGAGAAGCTGGTGCAGGGAGCAGAGAGTGGCTGCCACACGGAGAAGGAGAGACAAATTGTCTTGAACTGCTGTCGGCTCCTCACCCGTATCCTGCCTTACATCTTCGAGGATCCAGACTGGAGAGGGTTCTTCTGGTCAACTGTCCCTGGGGCTGGCCGAGGAGGGGTCTGTCTCTGGTCACTTTCTCTTTCTGGAGGGTGTTGGGGAGGCTGCAGTGGGGAGACACTGTGTGTATTTGGGGGCAGTTTTATTCCAGTTATTTCTATGGGGTCAGAAATTAGGTGGCACTTTCTAGATTCTTTCCCTTTGGTTCTTGCTGCATCTGCATCTTTGAATGTTTCACTTGTGTGTGTAGCTGTAGGAGAGCACTGATATGTGAGGAAGGGCTTCTCCAGTACAACTGGAGGTATGACTTAATGAGTATGAGAGCTGTACTGAAGGCTGTATGACTTTCTTAGACTGAAATGTCTTTGTTCCATTAGTTAGGGTTGATTTAAGTTTCAAATCAAAATGTAACAGGGCGTTGTTTGCACTAATTTTACAATGTCACATTTAAAGTGAGCAGTGCCAGAGAAGCTCTTGGCATCATGTCTGAATAACCTGCCTATGAGCTGAGTGATACAGTTTTAGCCAGGGCCTTACCTGGGAGATGAAGCCCACAGCTGAGCAAGAGCAGTTAAAGAGTGGTTCTGTTTCTGGCTCTGTCAGTGACGTGCATAACCCCGGGGAGTATCTCAGCCTCCCCACATTTCTCTGTCTGGAGAGCGAGCACAATAGAGCTCTTTTGCATCTATCAGAGGAAGGGAGTGAAAGTGTTTTAGGATCTTCTGCAAACAGGAGGAATAGCAGCATTGAGAACACAGCTGAGTTATACCAGGAGTATGTATCTGCCTGCTTGGTCCCTCAGCAGCTGGTCTGTGCATAGAGAGCCCTCCCCTATGAGTTTCTGATCTGCAGGTCAGTGTGGTTGTACTGAAGAATGTGGTTCTCCTGAGTCTTAAGTGCAGTGCAGTGTTTTTGGGGACAGTTATGAAGGGTTGGCAGTGGTTGGTACAGTGTAAACTGGCACCTCTTGCTGTCCGTCCATCACCTCTAATCTGTTTTTTCTGAGGGCATGTCAAAAGGAAGTTCTGGGTGGTGAAAAGGGAAGTCTTTGCTAGTCCTGCTTTATGATCTGTCTGATTGGGAGGGTGGTGGTTGTCCATCCTTTCATCCCTGCAGGGGCCAGGGAGTGCTGGAGAGGCTTAACAATGGAGGAACTTGTTTTGGGAAGGAACATGCAGGGGTGCCTGGTGCTCTGATCCAGGTTGCTGTTACTCCTGTTTTTCCACTTTGTTCAGCACCTAGAAGGGAGTTTCTCAGCCTCAGAGTGGTGGGGTCACCCCAAGGTGATCCAGCCCTGTCCACGTGTGCTGTGTTAGGGGACCCTCTCTGAGTGTGGGTGGAGCTGTTGTGGTTCATTGTGCTCAGTCATTTAACCAAGTACATTTAACCTGTAAGGCTGGGATAACAAATACAGCCCTGAGGTGTTAGGGAAACTAGGATCACATAGAATCTGGGGCAACAGCTTTGCTGTCTGGTGGCTGATTTCTGTCTGGGAACTGAAGATGATGGTAAATATCTCTGTGATTATCCTTGATCTGCTTTATGATGGAGTGATGGATGGCAGAGCTCCCTGGAGCCATGGCTCCTCCCTCCTCTATGTGAGTCTTACTGTGTTGAGATCTACTGGTTTGTTGTGTGTCACCATTTTGGATGTTGGTGGTACCTGCAGCCTGCAGGGACATTTTTTTCTGGCAGTTGAGATACTCTTAGCAAAAATCACTCTTGGAAAAGGAATACCCTTAGGCCCTGATGGTTGTCATTTCACCTCTTGTGCTCTTGACTGTGAGCACAAGTCAAAGCGTCTTTGCTGGCTCCATCCATCCTCTCTGTGCCTGTTCTTACATCCGGGCTCTGTGGGATCCTTCCTGCTGTCACTGAGACGGATTCAGAGCCACACAGACCATTATCTCCATAGCTGCCTGCCGTGATTGAGGAGCTGTGTTTTGTGCTCAGGCTGACAGAGGCCTGTCTGAGGTAGATAAGCTCCTGCCATTCCTGCTCTCTGCCTTTCCCTCCAGCACCGGTGTGTGGTGGGAAGGCCTCCCAAGCAGGATGCTCTTTGACAGGCAGGATCTGGCAAGGTTTCCCATGGCAACGGCTGCAGAGGAGTAGTCATGCGTGCTTGGAGACATTTCTTTGAATGCTGGAGATGGCACAATCCTCTCTGCTGTCATGCTCGCTCTGCTGTGGCAGGCTGGGGCAGCTCCTTGCCTAATGCACACAGCCTCACCCTGTACTGTCACCTCCAGTTCTGGGCAGCCCATGCAGAAAGAACTTTAAGGGGTTTTACACCTTATTGCTGCTGGTTGGCTTCTCCCTATTGCTGTCTCTGTGCACCGTCCAAATCACCCTCCTTCACGAGTGTAAAACCCTCTTCTCTGTCAATGCTTCCCTTTCCTTCTGTCTTCAAGAAGCCAAGCCATGTGGCAAGGTGTACCCAGTGCTACTCTTCTTTTTCCTTTACATCTCCAGGCTTTTGTCTGCTCAGTTTGCTGTCATTAAAAAGCTTGTTCCTGTTTAGTCATCACTGTCCAGGGGGAAATTTCTTTCCTGTACTGGCTGGGTTTTCGTTGCTTTGTTCCTTTTGTTCCCTCCTGTTCCTGTGTAATATCTTACCTCTCTGTGTGTTTTTGGGGAGTGTATCTTCTTGTGCTGTGGCATACTGGTGTTACTGTGTGTTCTTTGCTCACCCTGAACTGACAGTGCTCTTCTGTTTGTGACTTCAGGGAGATGAAGATGATGAAAATGCCCGGCCGCTGGCCGAGTCGTTGCTCCTCGCTGTCACAGATCTGCTCTTCTGTCCCGACTTCACCGTGCAGAGCCACCGGAGAAACACAGTGGTGAGTTGAAAGTTGAATCATGAGATTATCTGCATAGAAGCAGATTAGCTGCATGGTGGGGGGGGGACTTGGGAAACCCCAGCAGCTTTCTGCCAGCCTGCAGGGAGGAAAATATGGGTTTGTTAAGCTTGAGCCCACTGTGAGTAATATTGATCATCATTTTGGGTTCATGTTATGTGTTTGTGCCTTCTAAAACAGATGTTCTGGGGATGAGTCTCGAATGGAGTGGCTGGCAACTACCCCCACACTACAGCTCACCCCTCAGGAAAAGGTGGTTGTGCTGGCAAACAGTTGCTCCTCTGTTGTTGCCAGCAGAGCAGAGACCTTTAGCACCTTGTTCCTTTCTCCGGCGGTTTGGTGCAGTCCAGGGCAGGAAGCAGCTGTTTGCCTGCTCATGTGTGCTGTGATCTGAATGAGCAGATGGCCTCTGTTGTGTCTTTCCACCTCTTCTCCCTCTTTGTATGATGCCACCAAAGACATTTAAATATGTTCTGATCCTTATGATGACTGTCAGTACTTCCGAGGGATTTCCTGAAGAAGGGATCTCCTACTAGGTGTGCTAGGAACAGAGAACAGATTGTGGTGCATCTCCCGCCTTCTTTCTCCCTGTCAGTGACTCTTGTGTTTTCTGTAGGTTGTCTATAAACAAAAAACCAGTGCTTCTTTTTGGGATAGATCTGGCACAAACTAAAAATGAGCATGCTAAACCATGGTGTGTTTGATGGCTGCAAAGTTCCTTGACAAATCTGAGTACTGAATTGATTGCTTGGAGTTTCTGAGTAGTAGAAAGAGAGTTGAAATCTGTCATCTGGGGCTGAGGGGACAAGGCTGGAGCAGAGTTACCCATGGGCTATGAGTAGGTGGTGCTGAAACAGATGGACTTGTTGTCTAGTGCTGTCACCTGGGATGGATTGCACAAGTCAGGGTGACAATGGGTTTTCCTGGGAGAGCCTCCCCCCACCACCTGCACCTGTGACTTTTCCCTTGCCAGCAGCCAGACTGGTTTTTCAGGGTTCTAGGCAGCTGGAATTAGACACTGAGATTGTGAATGATTTATGTTCCTTGCTGCTGGCTGCCCGTCTGCTGCCTGCAGCCTCTGTAGTGTTTGCTGAGCTGATTTTCCCTCTCTGGGCTTGGTCTGACTGTAGCTTAAGAGCAGAGAGATGGATGCCACCTCCTCATGTTCATGGCAGAGAAATATGTGGCCCCAGAGATACAGGTCGTGGTGGATGTTGGCTGAAGTACCACTGGGTAAAGAGGAAGAACTGTGAGAGAATGGGCAAAGGAGATGGAGGACTGACCCATATTCTCACTGAAGTCAGCCCTAAAATTATGGCTGGAAGTGTGGGCTCCCTCCATCATACACTTGTATCTCTGTGGTTTATCCCTTGCTTGCAAAGGCTGAGCTCTTTGAAAACATCAGCACCTGCTTTTTCAGGCCTGGGGTGGAGCGTCTGTACAATTCAGCTGTCTGGATGCTTCTCTGCAGTTATTTCCTAGAGAGAGGGGCTGAACTGCCTTGGATATACCACCATTGCTGCCAATTCTGGCTCCTGCCTTCTGTGATTCAACCTCTTATTTCTCCCACAGGACACAGCAGAAGATATCCACTCCATTGACAGCTGTGAGTACATCTGGGAGGCAGGAGTGGGCTTTGCTCATTCTCCACAGCCCAACTACATCCATGACTTGAATAGGTAAGAGCTTCTGCTAAGGCAGAATGGAAAGAAACTGGGCTCAGGAGAGGGAGATCTGGGGGAGTTGAGCTCTCTTTGCCTCCTCGAGTATCCATGATTCCCAAGGAGCTTTCTGCTTGCTCCTTTCTGAAATAACAGGACTGGCAACACAGGAAAAAACCCAGCTGACCTTTTGCATAGCTTTTTGTAATATAAAATGGGAGTCGGACTGTCTGCAGCAGGCACTGGGTAAACACTGCTGTTCTGGAAATGCCAAGAAGCTCTGTACTGGATTTCTTTTTTGTGAGGCAGCAATTCTGCTGAGCTGTGTGCCAGCGACAGCACTATGGCTTAGGAAATGAAATGGGCTTAGCTCTCTCTCAGAAGGACTTTGTAGATGGGACTGAGCCTTCCTTACATGTTGTTGTGGTGATTGTGCCTCCTATGCCCAGTCCTTGCTCCTGAATGGCTCCAGGCCTTTACTTCTCCTTCCAGGACAGAGCTGCTGAAGCTGTTGCTGACCTGTTTCTCTGAGGCCATGTACCTGCCTCCCTCCTCAGACAGCAGCAACACCAACCCCTGGGTACAGTTTTTCTGCTCTACGGAGAACAGGTGAGGGTCGAGGGGGGGGGCTGGGTGCCAGGGGGAGAAATACCTTCAAGTCTGTTCCATGGACTATTTTGGTAACAGGGAACCATAGGACTTGTTACCTCCAACATCCAGGGGCTATTCTTTTGCTTCATCCCTGTCTCATGTACACCCCATTAGTATTTCTGCTTAGTGAGAAGTGTTCCTCAGCAGCAAAAGGAGAGTCTGAGCACGGTGCACACTGGAGTTTGCTGCAGGATTGATCCCTGCCCAGTGGGAAATGGCAGGTCCGTTCCCTGCTGTAGCCCCTGTTCCCTTGGGAAAGGGATGTGGTGTTGGTGGCGGATGAATGCCGCCCTCTAGTGACATTGTACCCCTGGGACTTCCAGCTCCTCCGGTGACACCGTAGGGGAGCACAAACCCGGCTGGAGGCTGAAGAGATATAGTTTTGTCTTTCCAGAGGCTAGAGAGCTTTGAGGTCCTTTCTCGTATTCACATTTTGCACAAGATTCCTCTGGAAGCCCACGTGGCCTTTTTCACCTCCCTTCCCCTCTCAGCGGTAGTCCAGGAGCCCAGCTGGGAGCTGGAGTGTGTGCTCTGGGGTCTGGGTGCTCAGTCATGGACTGCTGTCACAGGTTAGAGAAGATGATTGTGTTTTTTCATGGCCCCGGACTCCTGGGGAGAGATAGGCCTGTCCCTCTCCAAGGCTGTGCCTTTATTTCCTGCTGCTGCCTTCTGAGAGCATTTTCTCCTCCTCAGACATGCACTCCCACTCTTCACCTCTCTCCTGAACATCGTCTGTGCCTACGACCCCGTTGGTTATGGGATTCCTTACAATCACCTGCTTTTCTCTGACTACCGTGAGCCCCTGGTGGAGGAGGCGGCCCAGGTGCTGATCGTCACCTTGGACTATGACAGCTCCACCAGTTCCAGTCCCACTGTGGATGGCACAACCACTGGCACAGCCATGGATGATGTGGATGTGAGTGATCCTGGAATCTGTATTTGCTGCTCTCCTGAACTCATTGGGGTCCTCTCACACCAGCTTGTATTGAATGTTGAGCTGTAGGACCCAGCACTGCTACTCTCCTTGCAGCCTGCTCTCTCTGTTCCAATCCTGCTTCAGTCCTGTAGTCACTAAAGACCTATACATGGCCAAAATACTAGATTTTCATCCCTGACTTGAATCAGGAGCATGTAAGTGAAAAGTCCCTGACTTTACTATTCCATGCAGTACTCTGTTTCCTTGCATTTAAAGCTGGATCATTCAGAGCAGAAAGCTGAACTGAGAGACCTTGGTGGTTATACTTCAGCTTCCTGAATACACCTTGTTGCCAGTAAGCATTTTCCTTCTTTTCTTTGAATGCAGCCTCCTGGGCCAGACAATCTGTTTGTGAATTACCTCTCAAGGATACACCGGGAGGAGGTAACATGTTCCCATCTGCATTGTGCCCTGTTTGATTTCATGCTGATTGCATTAGCCCTGGGCCCACCACAGTCTCTTTCCTGATCTGTTGGCAGGATTTCCAGTTCATCCTGAAAGGAGTGGCTCGCTTGTTATCAAACCCACTGGTCCAGACCTACCTGCCAAACTCTGCCAAGAAGATACAATTCCATCAGGAACTCCTTGTCCTCTTCTGGAAACTCTGTGACTTCAACAAGGTGTGGATCTGCTTCTTGCTGAGCTTCACCCCAGCTTGGCTGCTGTGGCTGTGGCCCTGGTGAAGGGCTGTGGTGGGTAGTTGGCAGTGGCTCTGGGGTGCTGTGGTCATCAGCCCCACTGATGCAGGGGCTGGGGGTCTGGCTGTAGGGACAGCCTGGGAGAGGGGCTGCAGCTACTGAAGGTCTGTGCTGGGAGCAGGTTCTGCAGCAGGCATTATAATAACTCCACAAATAACACTGGAGTTGATGAGGTAGTCCCTACACCAGCCTTTCTAATCTTCTTGAGAGATTGATTAGCTTGAGACTGCCTGTCCCAAGTCCTGTGGATGGTGCAGGGTATATGTTTATGGGGTCTGAAATCCTCCCCTTTCTTCCAGAAATTCCTCTTCTTTGTGCTGAAGAGCAGCGATGTTCTGGACATTCTTGTCCCAATTTTGTATTTTCTCAATGATGCCAGAGCAGACCAGTGTAAGTTGGTTATTTTCAATATTTGGAATGATTTCTGCTTGACTGTTGATCTATAGTGTTTTTAAGATGCTTCCTCCCTACCACTTGACAACATCTTGGGTGTGTGTTCCTGGCCTTGTACAAACATGGACTGGAGTTGTCCAGTTAATTGGGTTTTAATGTTTGTATGAGGCTAGAAGCAGGACACAATTGATGCTACAATATAGGGAAGGGGGATCCTTCCTTAGTATGTGTTAGCATTTTGAATTCTCATGTTGAAAATTGTGTCCCTGATGCAGTGAAGAGGGAAAAATGAGCAATCTGCTCTTGCCATGGGAGTAAATAAGGCATAACTCCATTATTGTGTAGTGAAGTAGTCAGATCTTCCCTACTGTAATGGTGAGCTTACATTAAGAATATCATGAAGAAAAGCATCCAAGACTTAGCACTGGTAAGACTTAACACAGATGTGCTTGGGAAGGACACTGGTACTGACAATGGAGGGAGCACTGTGTGGGATGTCCCTTATCAGGATGGTTTTGTCTGTGCAGTTTTTTATCAGTCCCATAGTATTTCTCCTCACTGCCCCTCACAGAGTTCCACTGGCCTCACTGTGACATGTTTTTCTGTTTTTTTTCTCTCCTTGCAGCACGAGTAGGCTTGATGCACATTGGGGTCTTTATCCTGCTGCTCCTCAGTGGGGAGCGTAACTTTGGGGTGCGACTGAACAAGCCGTATTCTGTACGAGTGCCTATGGACATCCCTGTCTTCACAGGGACACATGCAGATCTGCTCATCATAGTGAGTACAGCTCCAGCACTTCCTGAACTCTCCTAGCTCCACAAATAATTGTCTTCCTTCAATATGCTTGCCCTCCCTAGACTGAAAGCCCGCTGACTGGCTAGGAAGTGTATGGGATGGACACTGTTAACCTGAGGTGACGTGTCTGGCAGGGTGCATATGCATGAGGTGCAGTTCCATCTGCCTGGTATGATCCCAGAGAACAGGACTCCTCGTGGTGCTGCACTGCTGTCTTGAGGGGGTGGATGCATGCCCTCTTGATTGTTCGTAGGGAAGGCAGGAGATCTGGCTCTGTCCCAGGCAACCAGAGGTGTGTGGAGCACATCTGTCAGTGTGGACAGCAGTGATACCAAGCTCAGCCCTACAGCTTTGGGTTGCTGCAAGTTTCACTGACCTTTCAGTCTGCCCACAACTCTGACTATGGGCAGCTGTGTGCTTTGCAATATGAGTCTCAGGTGCTTCCCTTCTGTCATGTTCTCATTTGCCAGAGAAGAATCTCTCAGCAGCTTCTGATAACTTTCCAAGAGGAGATTTCTATTAAAAGGAGTAGGAAGAAACCTGCCCACCATAACTACTCTTGACACTATGTGTTTTGATCTTGCATTCTGTTAATCTCAGATCATCTCTTCATTTTAATTATGCTTAGGACTTCTCTGCAGACATGCCAGCTAAAGCTGGAAAGGCCAAGATTGCAAATGTCTGAACTGGTTACCAGGCACTTGAAACTTTCCATGTCTGAGGATATAGTTAAAAATAGAACTAATATTTGAGTTAGAAGTTAGCACTGAAATCAAATGTTAAATGGTTAGTTCTGTGGTATTTCAAGCAGCTGTCGTAAGGGTTCAGAGTCAAAGTCTATTGGAGGTGTCTCTAAGGTGTCTCTTACTTCCTGGTGGTTTAGTTTTGTCCCAGGCTGCCTGGACATTCATTGTGGAACAGCTCACAGTCAGTTTCTGTTTGCATTGTTATAGGGCCCTAATCACATTTCCAAAGGATTCCTTGTAAATGAAAGCTTGTACTCCTGGAGTGCAAATCTGCAGTGAGAGCAGCCTTCCCCACCTGTGTAATTGTGGAGTGTGCAGGGCCCTGCCTAGGAAGGAATGGTGTCAGGAAGCGATTAGTGTGGGGGTGGCACTGGTTTTGGTTGAGAGGGTGCTTCCAGTAAGGTGCTGCCTTGCTCAAGAGCTCCTTCCTTCCACAGGTCTTTCACAAGATCATCACCAGCGGGCACCAGCGGCTGCAGCCCCTCTTTGACTGCCTGCTCACCATCGTTGTGAACGGTGAGCAGTGTGTGGGGAGAAACCACAGCCCACAGTGCTCTCACTCCCTTTCCCTGTGCCCCTACCTGTGTTCCCTAACACTGGCCAGTGCCTGCTACTGGAAACTCATCCTTTCCAGCCTCTGCTGGAGGGGCCAGTGCGGATAAGATCTGCCTGCGTGGTCAGACGGGGCAGAGGGAGGGACAGCAGAGTCCTGGAGTTCCCCTGGGCTGGAAGCAGGACATTTGCTCTCAGGTCTGGTGAGGGTAGTCAGCAGTATTGTCCCTTCCCAGCAGGGAGTGCCGTCTCCTCATGGTGGCGGTGCTTCCCTTGGTGAGTGCCCAGGTGGTTAGAGTTGTGAAGCTTTTCAGGAGGCACAGCAGAGGTGTTGGTATTAGTGTAAGACTAAACAAACCTTCCAAAAGCAGCAATGCTTCCTTTAACTAGGCAATGTCTCTGTTTCATTTGCTTTGTATTTGGAAATGTTTCTGTGGAACCGTTTGGCTCAGCTATTCCATGAGGCTTTCTCAGAAGTGCAAGGGTGGGAAGGTCATAAAAGCAACATTTTAAGGTGGTGTGTTTTTGAGAATATACACACCTTGGTTCTTTCTTTAGTTTTCATTTGTTTGCCTTCCACAGTGTCTCCATACCTGAAGTCTCTCTCCATGGTGGCTGCTAACAAGTTACTGCATCTCTTGGAGGCTTTTTCCACCACCTGGTTCCTATTCTCTGCTATCCAGAACCACCATCTTGTTTTCTTCTTGCTGGAAGTTTTCAACAACATCATTCAGTACCAGTTTGATGGTAATAGACTGCTTTATTTAGTGGGTTTGCACTAGTTTAGTTCAAGAAGAATGTCAGATGGAAGTCCAGAGGAAGTCCAAGGAGATGAGAGTAGGTGAGAAGTGTAGAAATCAGCTACATAGGATTGAGAAGCTAGGTTAGTAGATAGTCAGCATTTGGTCCTGGCCTAGGCAAATTTGGTTAGAGCAAAATGAGATGGCATCTAATTATCAGCATTAATACCTCAGCCCTCCTGCAGAAGGTGAGAAGAAACATAAAGTGAGTGTGTAACATGTAAGTTGTGGCTGGCTGGATGTTGCTGTCAAACTGCTCATGTTGCTCAGCAATGTAGGTGGTGGGACAAAACAACTTTGAGGTGCCTCTCAGTTCTGCTTTGGCAGGTCTCTGGGGCTGAAGACCAAACCGCCTCATCCAAAGAAAGTTCTGATATTTGCTACTTTCCAGGAAATAACTTTCCCTCTTAATAGCATGCCAGTCTTTTACCTAATAAATAATAAAGTAAGGTCCCTAAACCTGGTCAAGATTTAGTGTTTTGCTTTAAACTTGCAAATCGAGAATGGCCATTCTTCCCTGATGGAAATCTTGCATGTGGCAATTGTCAAATCCAAAACCATGGATGTAATTTGTGGGTGTAATTTGTGTTTTATATTAGAGGATGGTTTCATTCTATTCTGTGCTATCTTGCAGACAGTAAGAATTCTGGCGTTTTGGCTTTGCTATTTCAAACCTGTGTCTCCTCATATTAAATGCCCTGATTTGTTTTGTCAGTTCTTTTGAAGATGGAAAAATGTTGAACCTTGGCTAGTAACCCTTTCTTCCAAAGTAGATGCTAATACGTGGTTTAAACTGTCCTTTTTCTTCTCAGCTGTTTGAATATCTCTCACCAAGCTATTTCTTGTCAGCTTTCTAGCCTAGGAAGGATTTCACTGAATTTTCTAAATTCCTTTGTAACAGATAATAGGATATTGAGCTCTGCTCTTTCTTCACTGTGCCACTGCCTTTGTGGGTGGGAGCAGTCAGGCTTTGTTTACCCAGCGAGCTGTGCTGGGTTGGCAGAGCTCTTTGAGCCTTAGTTCTCTGTTCGTTTTGTTGCTGTGATTCCCAGGGAACTCCAATTTGGTCTATGCTGTTATCCGCAAGCGAAATGTCTTTCACCAGCTGGCCAACCTGCCCACGGACTCCCAGTCCATCCAGAAGGCGCTGCAGCGCAAGAAGAAAACCCCTGAGCCCATTTCCCGCACCAACTCCCAGGATGGGGTCTCCATGGAAGGGTCACGTCCTGCTGCCCCTGCTGAACCAGGGACACTGAAGACCAGTCTGGTGGCTACTCCAGGTGAGCTTCAGTTTACCTTTGGGACAGGAGAGAAGTTTGTTTTCTCTGTGAGATACGGTGTGGACTCACCCTTTCACTGGGTGTGGAGAGATTAAGAGTTTACATTTGTGAATAACTTAACTGCCTTTCAGTCTGAGTTTCACATCAGTTGGCCCAAGCTGATCACAAACAAACTGCCTTGAGTTTCTGTCCTCAGACTTAGTGTACACATGGCCATTTGTCCTAATCTTGACCTGTTGCTTGAGGTTAACTCTATCCATGTGAACCTGTGTTCCTTCTTCTCAGGGAGCATTTTTGTAGAGAAAAACTGCTTTGGGGTTGTGAAATCAAAGCTAAATCTCGCTTCTCCTGTTGAAAGGAGACCTTTTCCAGTATCAGCAGAGACACAGGATGTCTGTGCATAGTGGGGCAGAGAAGAGCCCTCTGCTTTTAAACATATTTAGCGTGTGTTTCTGAGCTTTTCCTCTTTTGAACACAGGGATTGACAAGCTCACAGAGAAGTCCCAGGTATCGGAGGATGGGACCATGCGTTCGCTGGAGCCCGAGGCTTCCCAGCTGTCACCAGAGGGAAACCCACCTGCAGCCTTGAGTGATGGGGAGCCCTGGAGCGGGGTAAGGCCAGACACTGGTGTGCAGGGAAGGTCTGGGTGTGAAGGGAACAAAGATGAGGGGTTAGAAGAGAGGTCTGTTGGCCCATTGAAGAAAGGCATGGCAGTAAAGGCATTGTGCACACGTGCAGTGTGCTGGGACACAACGTGGTTCAGAAGAGCTGTTGCATCATCTTGGGTGTTTCATGTTTGTGCTATGACACAAGAGCTGAGGCATTTGAGTGAGCTTTCTCCAACATGAAGACTATGACAGAGCAGTGGGTGCAGAATTGCCAGAGGATGTCCATGAAACCTCCTGATCATTATGTTTTCAACTCAGGTTCTTACTGCTGGTTCTTTTTAATCTCCCTTGGGATGGAGAGCTCTACCAGAATCTTTTAGCTAGCTGGTGCTGTGAACGATGCGTTCCCATTAAGGCTGGGTTGAGGTGCAGGCCTCAGAGTAGCTTTGAATAAATTGGAATGTACAGAATTCCCAAATACACCAGGACCAGTATTACTTACCCCTCCTGGCCTTGCTTGGTACCAGGTGAAGGCCTGTAGCCAGTGAGACATCTTAAGCACACAATTAATTATGTTGTCATTAAATAAGATCTTGACTGAACTTGTGGAAGGTTTTCTTCTTCCAGCAGCCCATGAAACATAATCATGGGTCTTTCCATCTGTGTCCAGCAGCTGGCTCGAGCTGTTCCCCAGCTGGAAAAGCACTGGCACAGCTCTGTGCCAAGCTGGCTGTTTCTGGTTGTGAAGGTAACAAGTGAATGAATCCATGCATGTGGAGGTACAGGATGGCTGTTGGAAGGACGTGCTGTGCCCATTTGTTTTGTAGAAAAGTCATCTGTAGGCTGCAGCAGTGAATGGTGAGGAAGCATTGCTAAAGCAAAAAGCCTCTCTGTTTTCACCTTGTGCAGAAATCGACAGTGATTTTAGAGGGTTATTTTCTTCCCTCCTTCCCACCATGAATATGGAAAGCCAGGTTGAGTGTGTCGCTCCTCAAGAGGCAAGAGTTATTTGGTAGGACTTGCTGGGAGCCTACTCTTGGAAAAATGCTCTTTAAGATATTCCAGAATGGACACAAAAAATCCCAGAGATACTCAGTATCTCTGAAAAAGCTGTGGCCTTCAGCTGTTTAATATCTGTGCCAAAAGAAAGAAGCATGCCTGAACAGTCTTGTGTCAGTCCTGTTTTAACTCTGCCACAGTGGATTGTTCCAGCAGAGTGTCAGTAGTGGTGACTGGAGCCGTGACCTTCCACAGGGTCCTCCAACTTCACCAAATATTGCCACTCTGTGGGTCAGAGCACATGGGTTTGGTGAATGAAGGCTGGGTGAGTTTGATGTGTTCTAGGGACAGGCTGAGCTGTCTTCCCAGTAGTGGTCTAGAAAATCTGGGGAGAATATCAACAGAAAATGGATTGTATTTCTTACTCTTAAGTGTGATTTGCATGTGTTTGTTTTTATTTGTTAAAAATAATGTTTTTTGATAGGAGGCATCACATTCCCGGCGGGATCGAAGGCGTCTCTCTAGTGCTTCATCCAGTGGACAGTGGACTCCAACTCCTGACTGGGTAAGGGCATCTGGACAGAGGAAATAAATAGTGAGAAAGAGTTGTGGCAGAAATGCTTTACACTCCCTGCCCCTTTCCTGCCATCAGAGGCTCTCCCAGAGCAGCATTTCCTCACAGGCATTTGAGGTCAAAGCTCCAGGACTTTAATCCAGAACTGACATCTGCAAATAAATATTTTATTTACCTGTTTCAAACCAGTGCCCTTCTGGTCTCATTGGATGCCTCATAATTCTAGTGCTCCAGGAATTATTGTATAGCTGCTGTGCCCTCAGTTCACCCACCAGCTTTGTGATTATTGTAAACTTCATTTGTTGCAGAGACTGTGGAAACAGCTACAAAAACCTGCTAATGCAGCATACTGATCTCCCTGCTGCTTTCCTACCTACAGGTGATGTCTTGGAAGTCAAAGCTTCCTCTGCAGACAATCATGCGGCTCTTACAGGTGCTGGTCCCTCAGGTGGAGAAGATCTGCATTGACAAGTAAGGAGATTTTTGGAGAGGAAGGGCTGTGTGGTATTTAAAGAGCAATATGAGGCTGGTAGAACTTGAATTTGGAGGGAATTTCCCTGAGGGAAACCTTGTAAAATTTAATTGAAAGCATCCTGAGGTCAGCAGAATTGTTACTTTCCTTGCCAAACAAGTTGTTTGATCCTTTCACACTGTTTACAGAGGGGAGGTGCTGTGTTCTACTTGGCCACAGCTTGGTATCTGTTTGTTTAGGCTGATCCTTTGTGCTGCAGCAGTTTTGGGGGTGTCTGTGGGAGACATGCTAAAGATGTTCCTGGTCTGTGTCTTGGCAGGGGTCTCACGGATGAGTCTGAGATCCTCAAGTTCCTGCAGCATGGCACCTTGGTGGGGCTGCTGCCAGTGCCTCACCCCATCCTCATCCGCAAGTACCAGGCAAACTCAGGCACTGCCATGTGGTTCCGCACCTACATGTGGGGAGTTATTTATTTGAGGTAAACCAGCTGGGTGCAGCTTGGCTTGGTCTTTTCCAGACTTTTGGGAGGCCTGCAGAGAGAATTGCATGCACTCAGCCAGCCCTGGATTATCTCATGTTCACAGGATAGAAAGATGATGCTCCCTTGGAAGAGACTGGGGTGAATCAGCTGCTCCAAAACGTTGTGTGGGTGACATAAAGGGGGTTGTTCTGGGAGTGCTGCTTGTTTGGGAACTGGCAGCAGCAGGGAATAGAAAAGCTGCCCAAAGGGCCTGGTGCAGAGATTTTATGCAAAGCTCTAGCTTTGTGGAATGTTGTAGATACTGTTGTCCCTGTAAGTGCAATGTCTCTCAAACAGTGATTTCCTCTTATGCAAAGCTGAAGGCACACTGTGCAGCCAGCTCCTGTAATCATGGCTGTGAGATTTGAATTCTCTGTAACTGGCCACAGGGAGTAAAGTGGCTCTTTTCTGTCTCTGTCAGGAATGTGGATCCCCCGATCTGGTATGACACAGATGTTAAGCTGTTTGAAATTCAACGGGTCTAAAGAGAGCACTTACCTCTACTGAGAGAAATACACTGGATCTAAGGACTGCGGCGTGCTGCTTCATCACAGCTATTCCTGCATTTCATGTCCAGCTGAGAGACCAAAAGGACAATCACTTCATTTACCTCCCTGTCATTTAAAGCTTTAATCGGGACCTGCTTGGACATCCCTCCCCCCAGCTCACTTCTCTTCCCTCACCCTTCACTATGAACCTCGAGTTAAAGATATCTAAGGGATTGTCCATTGTTGTGGTTGCACTAGAAATCAGACTGTTCTTAGCTCCTCTGTTACTCTTTTGCTTCTGGATGTGGTTTGGAAACCGATCTGACCCTGTCCTTGCTCTGGTCAGAGTCAGCATTTAATTGAAAATGACTAGTGGTAAATTGGGTGCAAAGGGAGAAGCTGCTATTCCTGCAGGAGACAGGGTTTGGAAACTGCAGTTACTTCCATGGAGCTCCATAAAGTTTCCAGGGCATCCCTTTTGGCTGCAGGTGTCTCCCTAGTGTCTCCCAGTTGCATAGAGGGAAGTCTTTCCCACCTAAATGAAAGGAGAAGATGTTGAAGGAAAACTTTGTGTCTTGGTTCTGGATCTCTCTAGTCCTTTCCTCGTAAGCTGCTTGAGAAATTTCATTGGTGTGGCTCAGGGCCAGGCCCAGCAGCCTGTCCTTCATGGTGGGTTGTTGCAAAGGAGCCTGTCTTACTTTTGAAAGCCCTGTTTAATCCATGTGAGCACACAGGGAGGAAGGGACTGGCTCAGTGAGAGCAAGGAGAAGAGACCTGACTGTTAAACTCTTTTAAGTCTTCTCCCACTGGCTGAAAGGACACCGTCACCTGGGTTTGAAAGGAACCATATCCTTCCATCTTTGCCTGGCAGGCTGATGCAATGCAGGGAGCAGAAGGGTCTTTTGCACACTACTGTTTAGGCAAGGGTTTGAGGGAGGCACTCAGGGAAGTTGTAGGAGGAATTTGGAAGTTGTAGGAGGAAAAGCATCTCCATGTCAGTAGGGAGTGGAGAGTGCTGAGGCAAAGTTTAATTTTTCAGGGCATTTTGCTTATTGACCAAGTTACTGGATCTTGAATGTATTGGGTCCCAAGCATGCATAAATTTTGGGAAGCTGGGATGGGAATTGGGAGATCTGCTGTTGCTGGTTTGGCAACATCATGGGGTTACACACTGGTGAGTGGAGACACCCTTGGGTTTGAATCAAATTTTATGTTCTCCTGGAACAGGCTGCTGTCTTAGACCCACATGGTCTTTAGATAATGAAATGTGAGGGGTCCTGTCATGAACTGAGACCTTTCCCTCTCCATCAAAGCACAGTCCTTGATGCTCTTTTATTCAGGCTCTTGGGAGGATTGCTGGCCATGAGCTGTTTGTTGCAGGTTAGACCCAGTGGCATCACTGCATGGAAGCAGGTCTGTCACATTAAGTACAGGGATGGTGTGACACTCTGTGACTTGTAACCCTGGCCTAAGCTTCGCAGCTGCAGTGGTTAACAGCATGACCATCCTCTCCCAGAGAGCTGCTCCAGTGTGCTGCTGGCTCCCACTGGCCTGTAGTCAGCTGCTTCCCTCCTCTGGGCACTGGAGGAGGATGGAGTCCCAGGCCAGTAGAAAGTGAAATAAAACTGGAACGGTTTTCTGAAGGATAAGAAATATGTGAAACAGAGGTTATTCCCCAACCTGCCTCCCATCTCCAACCCACTTTGCCACCCAGCACTATTCCCATCCTGACCCCACCTCTGTTTGGGTGTAAACAGGGTGAGGGCTCTGTTTCACTTGGAGAATCTCATGTATAAGAATGTGATTTGGTGGGGCCAGACTGTGATTGTATGGCACTCGCACCTCACAGCTGGAATGGGGCCTCCCGTGTCCCACGTGCTTTGCCTCTTCCCTCCCATGGATCTGCTGGTTCTCATGATATCTTCCGTCCTCTCTTTTCTGCTTTGTTTCTTTGTGAGTTCCTCTGGAAGCCTTTTTGTTTGTTTCTTGGTGTTTGGAGTCTGATCCTTGTTCTGTGGAAATCAACTTGCACTGTAAACTCTTTGCTTACTTATGGAGAAAAAGATAAAGATTGACTGAAACATGCACTTGGGTACTTTTTTTTTTCCCTCCTCCAGAGAGAGGTTTATAATCTTGTTTGTCATATGTTGAGGTGATGTGTGCCACTAGGGGACCATGGTCTGGCTTCTTCTGCAGTGTTAATTTTTTTTAGTAATCAGAAATTAAGATTTGACTCTGGAAAATAAGCCTGAATTGTGTGTGTTTGGCCATTTCTGTGTTTATAGCATCATCAGAGATCAAACAGGATCAAGTCTCCTGAATTATTGAACCATGTGCTAAAACCTTTGTGCAGTTGAGACCTGTAAAACAGGCACCCTGGCCCTGGGGGTTGTTAGGAAAGGACATGGAGGGCCTTGACTGTTTATCTGATCTGTGGTGGCTGTAGGTGAGAGTTGGAGCTGGTGGGCTTCATTCCTGTCTGTGCTGATCATGTCTTCAGTCATGTATTCAGTGTTCATTCCAAAGTCACCTGCTCTGTGAAAGCTCAGTAACTTAAACCAGTGTTTTATCCATTAAACTGGATAAAGTGCAGGTCATGGTTTGCCCATGAAGCACCATCCTCCCTTGTCCTCAGGCTGTCAATCACTGTGAAGGTTTGAGGTCAGACCTTAGCATGTGTGTCCTGTGGATCCCGTGGTACAAACACTGACATGAGAATAATAATTAACTTTATTGGAGCCTAATTTATCCAGCTATTATTTTTCATGACATACTTCTGTTGACATGGGCCCAAATACAAACACTTATTGGCCAAAGTTCATGCTCATGCAATCAGTCTCACTTGGAGTTTTACAGAAAGGTGCTATCACCATCTGGATGCTGAATCCTTACTGTCTTGGGAGAGTTTGCTTTACTAGGGAATCCCAAAAAAACCCCATAAATAGGCTCTAATCCTAAAGCCACACTGATCCTGGGATTGATTTACCAAGGAACAGAAGCAATAACGAGAATGCCTTTTGTGCCATGCTTTGGTAAGGGTCATGACAGATTTTGATTGATTATAGAGCAGGCCTGCTCTTAAATGTCATAGAATCTCAGCATGGTTTGAGTTGGAAGGGTCCATAAAGCTCATCTGTCATGGGCAGGAATTCCTTCCTCTAGGCCAGGTTGCTCAGAGCCCTGTACAACCTCTGAATGCAAGAGCGATTTAAGTGAGTTGACTTTGAGCCCACTGAGTGCAGGGCAGACCCAGAGATTTCACAAGACATGCATGAAAATTCAATCTCTTTATTTCCATTCATCAGGCTCTGGATTTGGGACCCATAGTCACAAGCCCCTTGCCCTCCCACATACTTGCAAAGCAGACATCCCTATGGAACACATCCTGATGGGTCTTTGATCAGGCACCTCACTGCAGCTGCCTTCCTTTGTGAGAAAGGTCTGTGGATGTGCAAGGCAGCAGCAAGGGCCAAAGTGTTGGGGTGGGGAAGGATTCACAGTGGATGTTGCAGTGGCCTGCTCTTGAACTAGCCCTGTCTGTAATGGGACCTTGGCTAGTCCACACCAGTGGTCACATCATCCGTGGTGAGTAAAGATCACCCACAGTGCTTCTTCCCTCGTGATTGCCACTTGAGGCTCTGGCAGTGCCTGTAGGAAGAAGTAGTGTTTATTCTCACTAAGGCAAGGTCATGTTATTACTTTTAATTTTTGATTGCTTTTGATTTTCTTAATTGGTGCAGGCCAGTCTTTGTTGCTTTTGCTGAAGGCTGCCTTTGCATTCTTTTATCTGGAAGATCTCAATAGGAGCTGGTAAAGTCCCACTTGCTGCCAAACAGCATCCACTGGCAGACTGCTGCCTGCATGCATGCATCATTCCTGAGAGCAGTGTTTGTTTATGGGCCATGAGTCTATTCTCTATGGTGGAAAAGGATAACATGAAAGAACCTCTTCTGAAACTCACAGTGATGTACAAGGAGAAGTCCAAGCAGAAGCTGGAGTACAAAAATCTTGGAAGGTTCCATGTGCATATCTTGCATGATATTATGCTTGGAGGGAGCATAATCTGGTAGCTGCTTACTGCATCTTTGTTCAGCATCACTGGTTCTCCCCAGCCCCTGGGGTGGGGGTCCAGCTTGGCTCAGGCTGTCACATAGACCTCCAGGAGCCCCCCAACCGAGTGCATGCGGTAAAACACACCCAAGGGGAGTCCAAAGTTCACGATCACAAACCAGGTGGAGTAGCCATAAAATGACCTTTCCATTCCATTCTCGAAGAGGGGGTGAGCCCCAAATGTGGGCATGATCCACAGCTGGAGAGATGTGAGGGAAAGAAACAAAAGTCAGAGGATGGCAAACTGTCTTCTACTTGCACCCTAATCTCAGCACTGGCTCAAGCTGGGTGGTTGTAGGAATATTTCGGGAGTATCATGGTAGTCTCCTTGCCAGGGAGGAGAAGGAAAATCCCAGAGTTATGCTGTTTTCTCCTTGCTATAATTCAAATCCTGTTGAATCCCTGGAAACCTAATGAAAGCCCCATTCTGCCCCAGCCTGCTTCATCTTTCTACAAGGTTTCACTCTTTCCCTGGGCAATATGTTTTCACTGGATTAAGGCTGCAGCATTGATTCAAGATCCCAGACCACAGTGTACTTTACTGGGGAGTTTCAAGCCTGGAGACTCATGTTTACAGAGATTTAATGCTGGTACCTCACATTTTCTTTCATTAAACACCCTTAATGAGCCTAATGGGGTTTTTTTGAGAGGTTAAAATCTTGGCAAGTAAGGATTTATTTATTAGCTGTCTCCTCCCTGCATCCATGAAACCCAGTAATACTCCACTCTAAGGGTAACAGAGAGACTTTCTAATTATGAGGGTGGGGTATTAACAGCAAAACCGGTCTTGACTTGTCTCACCAGTAGGTTAAAACTTGGTGGGCAAAGGTTTTTTTGTCTGGAATACGAGAGAAAGACGAGATCACATCTGTGTCACAGGTCACCTTGGCTCAGGCGGAGCTGTGACGGAGCAGGGAGCACAATACTTACTATGATGTTGCACAAAACCAAGAAGAACGAGATCTCCCTCAACACTCTTCTCTTCCAGCTCAGGTGAGAGTAGATTTGGATGTAGGACAGGGAAGCTTTCCGGATCTCTTGTCCCAGCTCCAGCACACTCACTCGTCTCTGGCTGTAGGCCTCACGATTCTGCTCTTCTTTAGTGTCTTCCTCCTTGCCAGGAGGTGTCTGGCTGTGCTCCTGTTTGCTGCTCATCTCTTCATCCCCAGGCAGCTCTGCAGCCACCGTGTGCTGCCCGGCGTGTCTGGCGTGTTTGGCCTCTGTTGCTGCTACAGCACGCTGCCGGTGGAGCCCGTCGATGACAAAAACATTTTGGGTGATGTTCTGAAAGATAAGGAGGACAGAGTAGGACAGGGCGAGGCTGTTCAGCTGGTCCCTGGGGTCAGTGGCCACCAGGGCCACGATGGAGAAGTAGGACATGCCGATTTGGCCGAGGGCTGCCCCCATCAGCAGGACCACATCCAGGCTGCGGGTCGGGTTCTTTAGCGTGTCCAACTCCTTTTTTTCCAAGGCATGGATGATTGTCCCGATCACGGCGCCCACACTCATCAGGGGCAGGAGCACAATGTAGTAGGAATAATAGATCACAAAGACCTGGCGGCTGGGGACCAAGCTGGTGGCCTGGATCTGGTACATCATGAAGACACAGGCCCCGATGATGACAGCACTGGTGCCCAGCAGTGGCCCAAAGACCACGCCCTGGAGCTTGAATTTGGGCGTGGTGTGTGGGGTGTGGTGGTGGCTGATGCGTCTCCCCACATTCTTCCACATGACGTAGAGCACGGAGCAGCAGACCAGGCAGTACTCGGTGTTGAAGGGGTAGAGCAGGATGTAGCCCTTCTGGAAGACTTGGCAGATGGTCGTGTTTGGACATGTGCACAAGGTAGTCCCATTGCCTGGAGCACGAGAAGAGGAAGGTGACAATTAAGAGGGAGATGGCCTGGATGTCAAAGCTGTCTTTGGGAGTTTCTTGTGTACGGGCATGGCATGTGTGTCTGTGCCTCAGAAACAGGAATCAGCAGGAAGTAAAATGTCTGCTGCTCAGTCCTAAAGGATGTGAGGATTCAGAATAACGCAGTTTAGCTAATGTCTTTTCCTACCCATCGTCAACACCATAGGTGCTGGATGAGAGACTCCCTTCACAACAAAGCTGCCTCTATTTTTACCCCTGGAATATTAGATTCCCCTTTGCTCCTCTATATCCTCAGAAAGAGGACCATAGCAATTACAGGAACCTCTTGCAGTCTGGAAATCTTGTGTTTGCAGCTAATAGGAAAAAGTGAGCAAAAATGCTAATTAATTTATAGTGGGCTTTTCCTTTCCTAGACCTCAGTTTCAGGGTTTCATAGCAGATCCCCTCCCTTCAGGTGAAGATCTTCTCCCCTTGCAGCCCATTTCCTTGAGACAACCTCCAATAATTCCAATTTCCAATTCAAATTCCAATAATAGGGAAGTTGCAGCATTTGGGGGAACTGGAGGTATCTGAATCACTGAGACCCTGATGCTCCCCAGAGAAGTGCACCAGCACCAAACCTGACAGAATTCAGCAAATATTTGGACAATACTCTGGGGCACATGGTGGAACACTTGGAGAAGGTCTTGTCCAGGGCAGAGAATTGGACTCAGTGATCCTCGTGGGTCCCTTCCAACTCAGTATATTCTGTGATTCTGCGAATTGTTTCCCTAGAAGTGACCTGTGTCAGCCAGACACCAGTGGGGGTGTGAAGAAGGAGCCTTGCCTGCGAATCGCTGCTCCACCTCGCGCAGCTGAGACTCGATCTCCATGTGCAGGGTGTCGTTGGTCACGGCCAGCAGCCAGAGAAGAAGGTTGGTGGCTATGGTCAGCATCAGCCCACACCTGGGAGGAGACACTGGACTCGTACAATGTTTGGGAATGGTTCGTGGCCAGTGTGTCCTTCTCCTCTCGCTGGCCCATGCACAGATTTGAGCACACGTGGGGTGTTGGTGCCTGCTCTGCCTGAGGCCCGTGGGGTGTGGCTTTGCACAAACATAGCTGAGCACATTCCCACTCTGCCAAAGGAGCAGGGCAGGAAGTGCCTGGTGAAACTGGCCTAAGCTGAGACATCTCCCAGTAATAGGAATGGGGAGACCACCCTCCCTCACCCTCCAGTCTGTGAGCTGGTCCCTGAGACAGACAGCAGGGAGATGTTTGGGAGGAAGGAACAAGCTCTGCAGCACTCCAAGGCACAACAAAAAACTCCAGGCAGTTGGTGAGCTCAGGTCAGTGGAAGGAGGATGGGTCTGAACAAGGCATAATTTGGTTCTTGTGTGACCCAGAATACAGGGTCACAATATGTGCAGGATGAGATGAACACAGTTCTAGCAGGAATCATAGTTGACATCACAGGCAGAAAGGAAAAGTTTCTTTAGAACAGTAGAAGGCGTTTTTCTGTCCTCATTTTTTACCTGGTGAAGTTGTGCTGGACTTGAATGCAGTCCTTAGAGTGATGCCACAGAAAGTAAGCCTGCAAGTAGAGAGCAATAACAGTGTGAGGTGGGTGAAGCTGGCAGCTGGCTGCACACCTGGTGGAAAGGGACAGGTAGACAAGAAGGTACAGGTCCAAGCAGGAGCAAACCTGCCTCTGTGCAAGGGTGCAGGGACATGTGTGCACCTGCACCTCAGTGCTGAGACAGGTGCTGGTGTCCTTGGGTAAGGGCAGCATTTAGGTGTGACTGCACTGAATGCACATCCTGAAGCTCTGTGTTTCTCTGTCCTGTCCACGTAGGTATTTGCTGCTGAGGTGAAATTTAGTTTACTTTTCAAATATGGCTTTGGGTCTGTAAAGAAGAGGGCTGGTGTTGAATAACAAGGTGAAAATGGTGAGATATCTTTGTGTGCAAAGGATTTTGTTGGGTGGATGCATTGGCAAATACAAAGAGGGGCTGAGGCTCAGACTGGTGCAAAGACAGCTCTGGCAGAACCTGAAATTTCCTCTCCTCTCTCCTTTGCTTCAAAGCAAATTCCTCTGGACCCTATGGTATATCAGGTAATTCTAGGGTAATTTTTGAATATTTCTCCCCTGTCTCTCAACATGGCACACGGGGAGTGCAGATAGCATTTGAAGTGGTGTGTGGTGCCTTAATGCTTTCAATGCTCAGGAGAGTGGCCCATGTTCATTCATTTTTTCATGTCCCCCAGCTGCCCCCCAACCCTGGGGCTCCCAGGAATGGGACAGAGAGAATAAACAAGCTTCCAGAAGGGTAATGTGCAGTACCTGGGTGCAAATAAAAAGGATTCCAATGCTGGGGAACACAATTTCCACCCTGGATTTGCAGTGGATGAGGATTGTGCTGTAGCCAATCTGAAACACATTCAGGAGGATGCTGCAACTGCCAAACAGCAGCACTGACCCTGGACAAACATCAAAGGACCAGTAAATAAACACAGACATATCTTTGGAGCATCTGAGCTTGGCTGGGGACGGGAGGCCTTGTCCTTCTTGGATTTGTGTGGAGCTGGCAATCTTTCTCCTGAAATTCTCATAATTTAGGAGAAGAGGATGAAGGAGAACCTTATTCCTGAACCTGACTGTGTGCTTTGACTGGTTAAAGGTGTAAGGAAAACTCGAGGTATTTTCTTGTGCTTGGATACACGGTGGGGTTTTGGGGCTTTTCTGTACAATCTGGAATGACAGGGATAAGTTAATGGTGGGTGACGCTTTCTGCCTTGTGGGGGAAACATGAGATAACCACAGGTCTGCTAAGGCCTTTAGCAGCCCCATCTGCAGGAGTTGGGACCCTTTGATTGTTTCTCCTTTTCTCCTTGGACATATCTCTGCAACTTTAGATACTCAAGTACCTTGCAGCTTCCTTCAATTGATTCTCCATGCTTAGTTAACAAGACAGTGCCTAATTATAAACTCCATGAGAGACCAGAGGAAGGGCTGCTGGGAGAAGGGTAATTTCTCAAAATGGGGCAAATACTGAAGGGAAAATCTCCCAGGAAAGCCTGGGTGTCACTGGGATGTGACTCAATGTGTAAGAATCCTTCCCTGCCAACAAGGCTGCATAGATGTTAAATGAGGATGATGATGACATAGGGCCACTGGTGCTCTTGGAGGATAAACAGTGATTCTCCCCTCAATTTTTAAAGTGCTGCTGCCTCAAACCTTTCCTGTGGTTTTCCCACAGTGCTCAATTGCTGTCCTGGAAAGGGGTTCTGCCTGGATTGCTCTTTGTGAAGGGAGCAGAGAGTGAAGTTTGACTAGAGGCTGAAGGGAAGCCGAGTTTCAGGCCTTCCTGGCTGCTCTGGTTCCACTTTGTGGCACCCGCTGTGCCCATCAGCCTGGCAGGAGCTGGGAGGTTCCCAATGCCCTAACTGCATATCCTATGGCATCTAGCTCTTGTAGTAACAGGGCAAGAATTTCTTTGCCTCCCAAGTCTTTGGAAGAAGGCACGAGGGAAGAAATAAAAGCAGAACTTACCCCTAATCCAGATGGCTCCGGCATGGGAGTCCCGGTAGAGCACTGCATGTGGCTGCTGGCTGGTGCCCAGCAGGTAGTAAATAATCCAGAAAAGGCACAAGACCTTGAGGATGGAGAGCAGGATCCAGACGTCTGCCAGAGTGATGGCCACCTTGTTGAAGATCATGCTGCTGATGAAGGCACTGCCCAGGAACACCACGTTCACAGCCAGCAGCCCTGAGAAGAGCTGCCCAGCCTTCTGGGCCTGCCGGTCCCTCTGCTGCACTGACGAGCAGTGACGGTACAGCCAGAACTTCTCATAGTGGATCTTGGAGGTGTCTGCTGGGACTGATGCTGACCTGCTCTTGCAGTGATGGCAGGGCCTGGAGACTTTCTTGTCAGACATGGCTCATCTGCCTGGGGGTCCCTGGCTGCTTTGAAAAGAGGGGAGGTTTAAAGGGGGGATGTGCTGAGATGGGAGGTTGTGTGCTCTGCTGTGAGGGGCACTTGTGTGGTGACCTCCCTTCCTTGCTTTGCAGCTTATCCTTCCTTCTCCAGAAGCTGGATGAAGGGGGAAAAGAGATTGGTTTTTAACCCAGGTTAGGCATTAAAAATTTCCCAGTGGACAGTCTCATTGCAGGGCACTGGGGAGAGGCCCTTCTCCCAAAAATCTGTCCAGAGACACCAGCATTAAAGTGGGTGTTTGATGTCTGTGCCCTGCCCCACCAGTACTAGGAGCTGCTGGGACCAGAGGTGCTCAAACCATTCCCACCCTCACCTTTCACAGCTTATCCAGCCCCGGGTTCAGGTATTCTCATTTCCCTTTGCTGCCATAAGGATTAGGTGGAAATAAAGAGCAATATCTGACCTGCTTTGAAATTCAGAGCTGTTTGATTTTCAGTTGATGGGTCCAACCTCTTCCTTTTGTTTTTGGGCTCTGAGAGTTACAGACTCCTTGGATGGTCAGACAAATTGTGGAAGAGTTGGAGAGAATAAACCACAGGTCTGTAAAGTTTGGAATAAGCTTCTGGGAGAAGATCCAAACTCCCCACCCAGGTGGGCTGAGACTGGGAAACAATTAGTACCTGTTTTACTTTTTTTCCTTTTGTGAGCAAGCAGTGAGGACACTGACGCAGACAGAGGAGCTGGAGGGATTGGCTCAGGTATACATTCAGAGTCTGAGGACTTTTGCATCCAATTTTTGTAAAATCTTGGTAGGACTGTACTGCTCTTGAGAGGGAAATCTTGCTCACATAAAGCAATCAAACAAGATCAGCCTCTCTATAGATTTGGTACATGGAAAGATGCTTTCATTCCAGGGCGTGGCTCTGGTTGTATCGAAGAGTGGCTGGACTGGAAAAAAAACCTCCTGAGATGTGATTGAGAGTGGGGGGAACCTTAAACATTCTGTGGCAGGTAGTCTTGGGGAGAAATGCTTTGAGGAGGGATTGAAATTTAGTGTTTCCCTTTTCTTTTGCATGTGCACAGAGGTGCTCTATCTGCCCCTGCCCCTGGGACTCTGGGGTGAGCTGATCCCCTGGGTTTTGTGGCTGGCAGCAGGGATTCAGCATTTCTCTCTAAGCTGGTGAGTTCAGAGGGTCCACTAGGAGAGGCTGGACCTCTCCATGGAAGGAGGGGATTAATTTATGTCCCAGAATTAACCCCCAAGCCCTGAGTTCTTTGTCACTTCTCTTGGTGGAGATTGATCCCAAATTCTTCCCTCTTTTTCTCCAAAATTCTCCTAACTTGGTAGCAGAGGGGCAAACTCCCTCCTCTCTTCTAGGGCCATAACTACTCTGCTCCAAAGGGAGCTTAGAGGCTGTAAAATCAGCCGGAAGCCCATTCAGGCTGCACCAGGAGGCAGCCAAGTGCCCAGAAAGGGCTGCACACAGAGGGACCCCAGCCCTGGACCCCGTAGCTGTGCTGAGGGGAGCAGCCAAACACAGCCCTTACCTGCCTGCAGCTCCTGCTGCCTGAGGAGCCGGCACAGCCTCGGATGCAGCTGATCCCAAACCAGTGGCTGTAATGTCACCAGGATGCACAGGAGACTCTGAGAGCCCAAGGTGCAGACAGGAACCGTCAGGGCTGCTCCTCACTAAATGCAGCCTCTGCTCCCAGCCCATTGATTTATTTTCTTTCCACCTTGTTTACTTTGTGTCTATTATTGTCATTACATTAATTACTCAGTGGGAAGCTCTCAGATCTGCCACAGGCAGCCAATGGGGAACAGCTCCTTTATGCACCTGCTGGGTTGCCTCACACCAACAGGCTCAGCTCAGGATGTGCCAACTGGTAAAACCACAAACGGTGGTGACTAATTTGTGCCATGGCTCAGGCAGGTGTAGAGCTAATCTCCTGGCACAGGCTTGTGCTGGGAGTGCTTACCCACCTTGGCCAAAATCCGCTTGAGTTTCCCACTCCCTTGTTTTTAGGTAGATCCCAAGATTTTTTTTTTTTCTCACGTGTGGCATTTCTTTTTGCTTTTATCCAGGGCACAGATCTTACCCAAAAGGTAAAGTCTGCAGTCCACCCCTGCACTGGTGCAGGAATGATACCAGTTTGATGCCTTTTTGGCAGAAAGGTGCTGCTTTTGAGGGTGATAACTACAAACTACTAATGCTGACTTCAGAGTGAGACCCACATGTGCCAGCCCCACAGTCTTGGCCACGTGTGGTCAGCGATGCTTTAGGTCCAGGCTGTGCTGTTCTTGATCCCTCTCCTTTTGCAGGGCAAACTGATTCTGGCTTGGGACTCTGTGGTGAGCTCATGTCCCAGCTTTTGTGGCTGGCAGGAAGGGATTCAGTATTTCTGAGCTGGTGAGTTTAGAGGGTCCATCAGGAGAAGACGGACCTGTCCTTGGACAGAGAGGACTTATTTGTGTGTCCCAGGATGAACCCCCAAGCTCTGAGGTCCTTACAGCTGGCAAACACATGAGCTGGGAGTTCAGAGCCATGAACTAATTCCCAAGAAACTGATTAGGGGTAAGAGTGGGTGGGGGAGCACAGGTTATCGTGTGTGTGGATGTGACGAAAGGGACGGAAAACAAGACTGAAAGGGGCCCATTTCTCCTGGGTGAGAATTCCCGGAGTGTGCTGGTGCAGCCATTGTTCGATGTCTGCCATCAGCAGAAGGGTCATGTTTAATTGATGACCAATCCTTTGCACTGCTGTGGGGGAGCCCAGGTGCTCTAGTCTGGGCAGTCATGAATACCTATGGCTGGGTTTGTTCTGCCTTCCCCCAAAGCATCAGCATCTCCAGCCTGTCTGGACAGCCTGCTTGGATGCCCTTGCTCCTTGCTTTCATGTTTTCAGATCCCCTGAGTACAACTGAGCTCTTCCAGGGGTCTGGCTCTTTTCCAGACTTTGGTCCAGAGATCAGCAGGGAACTGGGATATCGCAAGAGCCATTGGTGGCCTCTTTGTTGGCCAAAGCCAACTATTTCTCTGCAAGGCATTAACAAACCTGCTTTTTTCAGTGCTATGATCCTAAATTGGGGTGGCCATACAGAAGTGGGAAATGGAGGCCATGAGTGCAAATGTATCCTAAAGTTTGGCTGAAATTGGAGGTTTTTCCTTCAAAGATGGCTCTGAAATAAAATGCTGGTGCCTGCTGTGCTTTAGTAGTTTTGTCAATGCAACTGGGCATCTGTACTGCAAAGACAAGGTCTCCCTCCTAGCCTGACTTGCCCTATCTTGGCTTTGGAGCTAAAATTGAATCAGAGGAGTTTTAAAGCCCTGGGAGATGGGTTAATCCTCCTTATTTGGTCCTTAATTTGAAGAAGAGCAACTGTTTTACTGGAATGTATTGACACAAGTTTAACTAAGCCACTAAGTAAGCAAGCGTGATGCAGGAGAGGGGCAGGAAAGAAAAAGGTGAGTCCAACTCACTGGATCGATCACAGAAATCACTGCCCTGGAGAAGCTGCCTTTACTCAGAGGTTTGGAGAAAGCTGGTAAACGTTCGGAGTGATGTTTGCCCCTGTGCTATCAGCCGTGTGCTTATTAATGGTGCTATCTGTGCACTTAGCAGTGATAACAGCCAGGCCGGGCCCGGCCGATCTGTAAACAGGGCCCGGGAGGAAGGAGCTCCGTGCCCAGCCTCGGTGTTTGCCCAAAGGCCACCTGAGGAACGCGGGGCTCCTCACATCTCCCCGGCCAGCCCACGCCCTTCCTTTGGTGCTGATAACCACAGCGGTGACGTCTCCTTGGGGCTGACAGTGAGAGACCTCTGGGGTGACTGCAAAGAGCAGCTTCATCCAGCGTGGGTGAGGGTGAGCTGTGCTGCACCGCCCAGCTCTGCCCCTCCATCCCCTCTGATGGGCTCTGGGGGTATGGCCTGGCTCCACTTGTGTGTCTCTGTTTTCCCTGGTGACTCTTGGTCTTTTTGACCTCCTGCCAGCACTGAGTTCCTCCTCACTGCTAAGGACCACTGGGAAATACTTCCTCTGCCACCACCTCCTGACCTGGGTCTCAGCACACTGCTGGAGCCAATACTTCTCACAGACACCCTGTGCTGCAATCTCATCCCTCATGGCCAGCCTTGTGACCTTCTCAATCCATCCACTTTCCATCTACTACTCTGACAGATAATAATTAACTTGGATTCCTCCCGTCTCGGACACACCTCAGAGCAAATCACCCAGATAAGTCGTGGTTTGTTTTGTTTTGTTTTTCCCTAATAAAACAAATCTCACCCTCAAATAACAGATGATTAAGAAGCAGAGGAGGGGATGCAAAACCCAGGTAGGGGTGGGATGATACCTCAGGCCTGACCCTGGCTATGGCCTTCCATGTGCTTTTCTGGGCAATGATTTCTGATCTCCTGCTCTTCATCTCTTCCCTCTCTTGCTGCTCTCCCTTGCTGGCTCTGGCACTGTGTCCCTCAGGCCAGGGTCTGAAAGTGTCTCAAGTCCTGGGACTGGAGCTTCTGAGCTCAACCAATGCTGAGCACAACCCTGCCAACCCCTGGAGAGTGATTTTTATTTGTGGGGTTCAGAGTTCCACCAAACCTGCAGCACAGCAGGTGCTCAAATCCCTGGGAGGCCAAGGTGGATTTTATACCAAAGTGGGTGAATCTGGAAGCCCCTGGCAGGACCTGGTGTGCCCCAGGGCAGCCCTTTGCTTTCCTGTAGATCCTCATTTGCAGTGACTGCCATTTAAACAGTCACCCTGAGGCACATCTCTGTCCTGGTTCCCCATTCCTTAATGGGGATGGAATCTCTGCTCCAGAAGGATGCTCTGGCAGGAGCAAGATGCTGCTGGTGGCTTTGAGGCCCAGCCTTGTTCTCTGCTCTGACAGGCTCTCTGTTCACCCAGCTCCCTTGCCTCAGTTTCCCTCCTTCCAGACACGGAAGATGGAGCTGCCAGCAGTGCCTTTCTGCAGGGATGTGACGAGAGGATGTGGGTACACAGGGTCAAGCGTGATCCCTTCATGTAACTTGGGTGCCCTGTCCTCCCCTTCCACCAAACCCTCCATCAGAAGATGTGTCCTGCTCTTTAACTGGGTCGTGAGGAGCTGCCTCCCAGCTCTGAGGGGAAAGGAGCAGGGCTGGAGCAGCCAGCAGCAGTCAGCTGTGTCACCTCCCACAGGGGAATCCCGGGAAAGGCATGGATTTGTGCACTTAGGATGTGGCCTGCTCAGGGGTGTGCCTGGGTTTGGGTGACACGCCTGGGAGACTGGATGTGCCAAGGAGTTGCTCAGGAATGTCTGGATGATTCTCCATCAGCCTTGGAGCACACCCCTTTGCATGGTAACTGATCATGAGCTGATACCTTTTAGTATCCTTGAGCACACAAGAGGGTTTACATGGAGTTTTCTTAGGGCCTGGATTTTTAGGCTTCTTTTTTTTTTCCTTTTTTGCATTTGTGCTTACTTTCCCTCTGGCTATATATATACCTCCCTATATTTATATACCCTTTTTTTGTATATGGCTGGGGATCACTAGCTCTTTCCCAAGCTACTGCATCCCCTAAGATATGTATTTGTGGCTGGACAGCAGAAGAGGAATTCAGTCCTTGGCTGGAAGCTCCTGTCATCCCTGTGCTTGCAGCCTGGAGATACCTCAGGCTAGCCAGGGATCCTTGTGGAGGCTCTGCCATCCCCAGAGCATTTTGGTTTATCCAACAGGACTGTTGTCCTGTTGGATAAAGGTTGTGGTTCCAGCTGACCCACCACCCTGGAGTGGCTGATTTGGGATTATTGTCTGTATCAGAGCTGCTTGAGTTGTTGGGGGGTTCTCCTGACACCCATCCTGAATCTATTTGGCCCCAGAAGTGCCCCTGCAATAGCTGTCAAGAAGAAAGGAGCAGTTCAAAGTGTGCCCTGCTTGACCCAGTGCACCATTGCTGGGAACCCGGGAGCAGGAACCAGCAGGAGCATGCAGGAGGAAACCCAGTGTGCCCCCTGGGAACAGACTGGGTGATTAAAAGTGTTTTCTGCCTGTGTGTGCTCAGCAGCTTTGGCTCAAACAATGTGTGGAGCTGTAAGTAGGACTGACGTCCGCACTGTTTGCGTCTCCTTTCTGACTTAATTTCAACTGCAGGAACCACAGAATAATGAGGCTTTTGTTTTAGGAAAGGTTCCTAGAGAAAGATTTTATCTTTACCAGATCAATGGTAAAAACAGAACCAGGCCTTAGCAGGGTCAGTTGGGCTTGGAAAGGCTCCCAGGCTGGTGAGGGGAAGGCTTTCCCCAAGTGGAGATGCTGGATCAGGGCAGCCCTCGGGGGGCAGGGGAAATTGGGGTTTCCTCCATGTTCTACCCAGTTCAGAGAAAGGCTGCTGGCAGACAGGAACACTTATCAGACCAGCTAGAGACACTGGTCCCTGCTGGTTTGGTGATCTGGGCTTGCAGGGGAAGGTGGTTAGAAACACGTCAGCCTGGGCTGTGGGGTGGAAAATTGCATCACTCCATCTCAAGTACCATGTTTTCCATTTATTATTTTTTCTTTGGTGGATGCGCACACGTCCGTAGGAAAAGGCTTGATGATTTCTGCCACCTCTGCAGTGTTTTTTATTGGAATGATAAACCCTGATGGAACAATAAAACCTTTATTAGAACAGTTAAATCCTGATTTCTCAGGATGCAAACAGAGCTCAGCTGTGCCAGTTTGACATGCACCCTCCTGTTCTGGCAGGGAGGGCTTTCTGAAGCTCAGCTGGGATGCTGGGTACAGCAGAGGGGCCCATTTCTACCTCCTGCAGCCCAGGACTCCTGCTCTGAAAGCCCCCTCAATCATTTAGTGGTTCATGGAGAGCTGCAGACACCCAGAAACCTGAGTCAGGGCCCTAGGGTCTGGGTGCAGGGCTGTGCTCTAAGCCTCAAAGCACGCACAGGCTTGAGGATGCAGCACCAGCATCCCTTCAGGGCACTGGAGATCAAACTGGCCACAGCATTGCATTGATTCCCGTGTCATAGGGTCCCTTCAGGAGTTCAGTTACAGTAAAAATCAATAAATAACTTTGCGTACAAAAATGTTCATATATTTTTAAAAAATCATTATGTATTTAAAAACAGAAAAAAGAAAAAAGAAAGATCTCTTTATTATCCCCCAGACTGTATTGCCCACATCATCTTTATGATTCTTGAGCCCTGATTCAGGAAATCTGAGAAAAAAGTGTGCTAGAGCAATCCCACATCGGAGCTAGCCCAGGACCACGCACACAGCTCTCCCTCCTTGGGAAGAGGAGGCTGCAGTGATGCTTCCCTGGAGAGGAAGGCAGGGGCTGGCACGGGGAAGGGCTGAGAGGGCCCATACACATGGGCAATACAGAGAAGGATTAAAACGTTTCCCAAAGCTTTTGGCGGTCACCAGTTTGTTTTTCACATCTCTGCAGGGGAGTGATTTCTGACTGGCCGTACCAGGAGGTGAAGTGGTTTCCCTTTCTGTCCTTCCAGGCTTGTGTCAGCCCCTTGCAATCTCCAGCTGTCTGTGTGCAGGGAGGCTCTGACTGCCCAAGGGTGCTGAGAACACTCTGGAAAGTCCATCAGTGGCATGGAGTGAACAGGCTTTACAAGGAAGGTGAGTCTCTGCATGAACCAAGGGTAATCACCATGACCCCACCCTAGATACCTTCCTTTTTTTTTATCTGTTCTCTTTCAAGCTTTAAGAACTTCAGACACACACAGGCACATCCACACACAAGTAGCAAAAATAAAATCTGGACTATGTTTGGATGATCTTCACTGACAGTTCATAAACACCCCAACACTGCAAGAGGACATGATTCAGGCAGTGCTGGAGACCCCTGGGAACACCTGGGCAGTTTCCCAGCCCTGGGGTAGGAAGAGGGTGGATTGCTTGAGGAGGATCTCATCTTCCTTGCAAGGGAGCTATTTAGGACATGATGTAGACCTCCAGCAAACTGGCCACAGCGTGCATTCGGTAGAAGATCCCAAAGGGCAGGCAAATGTCCACGATGGCCGGCCACATGGAATCACCATAGAAGTTCAGTTCTGTGTCATTGTCAAACTGGGGCCGGGCACCGAAGGCTGGCATGATCCAGAGCTGTGGGAGGAAATGGGAGAAGAGCACTGCAGTGAGAGAGGTGTGTGGTACACCGGGGACCTGCTGCCACAGCTGCCCAGGAAAGGAGCAGCCTCCAAGGCCATGGGTTTCGAGAAGAGATGTGCTGCCATTTCTCAAGAAAACCCAGGCTGCAACCCAGATACTTGTCACTTTACATCTTTCCTTTGGAGGGTGAAGGGAATGGTTTAATGTAATTTATTGCTTTTAATAAGCTATCTCACACATCCACTAATACACAATGAAAATACTGAATACTGAAACTGATTATTCTCCTGCACCCATCTCTTGTGTCTGATATTCTGGTGATAAGTCTGTTGACATAGCCTGAAATATCTTAACTTCAGGGCAGTTGCTGGGGTTTTTTTTAGGAGACAAGGGAATGAGAATTCTGATTTATATAGAAATAATTTATAAATATATTATATATTTATAAATGTAAATATATTTATAGAATTTATAAATATAACTAATGTATTTTCTATACAGCAGAGGAACAGAAAGGACCCTTTTTCCATAGGCCACACGCCTTCTTTCACAGACTCTCTCCCTTGTGCTCGTAGCCCTTTCCTTCCCCCACAAACCCTTCTCCCTGCATGTACTCACTATGATATTGCTCAGCAGCAGGAACATGGAGATCTCCCTCAAGAACTTCCTCCTCCAGTTCATCTTCTTGGGGGCAGTGAGGGACCTCACGAGGTCAGAAGTGTGCATGGCCTCCGTGCCAGGCGCCGTGCTGGCAGCCAGGGCGCTGGCAGTGTCGGGCACCCGCAGGGACACCGCGTTGATGTTGACAAAGGTGAGCCCGTAGAGCTCCTTCTGGTGAGACTCATGCTTGTGGTCCTCCTTGGGGGGCTGTCGGTGGAGGCCCTCGATGATGAAAACGTTCTGGAAGGTGTGCTGGGCGATCATTAGGAGGGCATAGGTGAGGTTGAGGGCGCTGAGAGTGTCCCTCGGAGTGCTGGCCACGATGGCCACAATGGAGTAGTAGGAAATGGCATATTGCCCCAAGGCTGCCCCCATCAGCAGGGCCACGTCCAGGGTCCTGGTGGGGTTCTTGTGCCGGTCCATGTCCCTCTTGTCAAACCGGTAGATGACGGAGCCGCCGATGCAGACAAGAGACATCAGGCTCAGACAAACAATGTTGAAGACGTAGTACATGGTGAGTGCTTGGCTCTTCTTGATGGATTCAGCGCTGGAGTTTACCTGCACCTCATACAGGATGAGGACTCCCAAGCCACTCACAAGGATGATGAGGCCCAACATGATGCCTACAAAGAAGGTCCTTCGGAAGAGCCTGAACTTCAGGCGCTGTATGTGGTGGGAGTGGTGGTCTATGAAGCGTCCAACATTCTTCCACATGACATAGACCATGGCAGAGGCAAAGAGACTGTACTCAATGTTAAAGGGGTACAGCCAGAAGTAGCCATTTTTGAAGATCTGGCAGATTTGGCTGTTGCAATTGCACTCGTCAACTGAGCTGCTTCTCATTCCCACTGAAACAAAACCAGACAGATGCCGTGGTATTAAAACAAGGAGCCAACACTTCTCCCTGAAGAACTGGATGTTTGGGGTCAGTGAAAATCAAGACAAAGAACAAAAGAATATGTGACCACTTTGAAAACAAGGATGCTTCACCCTCAGCTTTCTTGTGTCCAGGTTCTTTCTTAAAAAGTTAACCATAAGGTTAAATCTTTCTTTTTCCTTTCCTTCTTCAATCCCATCCCATTTGTACAGAGTCTTCCACCTCTCTGACTCCTCTCTGACAAAGGTTAGGAAATGAACATTCAAACTTGGCTTTTAACAAATCAGCCCTGACAAAGGTCTAAACTAACCTAACTCTAAACAGACCTTCTGAAAAGGGATAAAATCTGACTTTTGGGGGAACAACTACCTGATGGGACATCTCCCCTGGACCAGATGGCTTTGCAAAGAGGCAGATTACCTTTCAGGAGCCACCTGAAGATTTCCTCTGTCATGTTTTTCTTCAGCTTTGAATGTGCCTTGTGGACAGACTCGTCTGTCACTGCTGACATCCACACTGCCAGGTTTGTAGTCAGCGTTAGCATCAAGCCACACCTGCGGGAGGAGGAGAAGGTTTGTGACATTAAAGCAGTGGCTCTAGGCTATGTTTCTCCCATCCATGGTTTAGGTGTGCTCAGAGGGGCTGTGGCATCTGCCTGAAGTGGTGTGAGGACTTCAGTGGCC
Organism: Cyanoderma ruficeps; assembly: GCA_008694505.1. Lineage (NCBI taxonomy): Eukaryota > Metazoa > Chordata > Aves > Passeriformes > Timaliidae > Cyanoderma > Cyanoderma ruficeps. The sequence goes on along the minus strand of VZDJ01000216.1, from coordinate 1,892,310 downwards.
CAGGCTAGAAATCTTGATCCTTTGTTTGCTGTCCTCACCCTCTTCCTATTTTTAGTCCATGCTCGTTAGAATTAGCAAGGCTTGATTCCCATTGTTGCTTTTGAAAGAGCTTCTCAATAGTGAAAAAATTAATAGATCTAAATTGGTCTCCAGTAGATCCAGTCTTGCAAAAGTGGACAAGATCTTATTTTAGCCTGAGGCTTGCCCACTGCATAGTTACCCTCCTCAAGGAAGAAAAAGTCACCTATGAATCATTATTTAATGATAATTATTTATTTAATACTATCTGCTTTGAGTAATGCTTGTATTCTTGAATTGAATCCCAACCCTGATAGATCCACAGGTCATTAACCACAGCTACTTGAGCTGGGATCTAAGTTTAGCTGGAGGTTGAGCAGGTTTAGTTTTGGGCAGCATTAAGGGATCACCCCCTGGGTACATTTTAGCTGTGTGAGACAGCACAGAGTGCTCGTGGGGACCCAGGTCTGCTGGGGCAGGGGGATTCAAGGAGCAGCAGGGCTCACCTGGTAACATTCAGGTGCACGTGGATGCAGTCTTTGGCAGAGACCCACAGGAAATACGTCTGCAGGGGAACGAAAAAAAGTTATTTCCAGCAAAACAAGAAAGCAAAGCACATCCCTCTGAAGGAGGGATCTCCCTGCAGAGCAGAGAGCAGCCTGGAGCCTCTCTTGCATGGGTCCATCTGGGCTCAGCCTAGTTCATCATGCTGGCCCTCTGCTGGATGCTCTTTCTTCGCTCCCACTGCCATTGCCCTGCCCATGGCCACTCCTTGCTCTGTCTAAATTGTCCCTCTCTGATCTCTTCCCTCCTTGGCATTGTCCCCGAGCAGGGAGTCCTCTGTGTGGGCCCTCAAACTGCAAGATAGCCCCTGCCTTGGAGGCTGGGAAAGGAGGCCTGGCTGGCTGGGGCTGCTCAGAGTTTGTAACAAAAATGTCCCGGGATGGTAACAAGTTTAAATCACTGCCTTAGAGTGAGTTATAGATGGAAGCTGTCATGGTTGGAGGGAGATGATGCGGGCTGGGTGGGGCTGAGTTAAGCCCTTGAATTTGCTGTGGGGGCAGTTGAACTAAACACAAGAGATCAGAGCTCCTTCCACTCGTGCCCGTGTCTCTCTACCACTCCCCAAGACAGAGCACAACCACCTCACCTGGACAACCACAAATATTGCCTGCACAATGGGGTAGATGATTTTGATTGCAGACAGGCAGCTGTAGAAGCTTGAGTAATATCCTATTTTGAACACATCCATGACAAGGCTGAAAATGGCAAACAGGATCAGGCCTCCTGTTGGGGAACAAGAATATCTGTGGTTGGACAGATGTGTGCACACATGGGCTAATGCAGATGGATGAGAGGAAGAAGAGGAAATGTTGTCATGAAGAGGCTTTGCTTCTACTGCTGTTTTTCCTCTCCCACTGTTTTCTTCTCCCAGCACCCAAATTATCTTGGCAGCAACAGAATCATACAATAACTTTGGCTGGAAGTGATTTTAAATCAGCCTGGCATGCTGGGGCTAACAACTCTTGCAAAAGCAGAGGGAGAGATACTGGTGTAAGTTACCAAGAGCCTTTGTGGATTCAGGGAGACCTGGCAGTGAATCCAGTGCAGGAACCAGGAGCTGACCTGAAGCAGGGCACACTGCCATGCCCCGGTCCATCAGCAGGAAGAGGCTGTGCCCAGTTCTTCGCTGCTTCCCTTGTAATAACTGATGCTCCCATGAACTGTCCATCCTGCATCTCCCCTGCAGCCCCAGCACCTACCTCTCAGCCAGATGGGCCCGGCGTGGGAGTCCTTGCCCAGGATGGCACCCGGGCAGCGGGAGGTGCCGGCGAGGTAGAAGATGATCCAGATGATGACGACCAGCATCATGACTGTCAGCAGGAAGAAGACGTCGTAGTCGTGCACGGCGATCTTCTCAAAGGCCCCGCTGCTCACCAGCGTGCAGGCCAGCAGGGCCAAGTGCACGGCCAGCAGGATGGAGAACATGCGGCCGCCCTTCTTCCACACTTCCTTGGAGGCAGGAGTGGAGGGGTGGCTGAAAGGTGCTGTCTGGCTCGAGGCCAGGCTGGCTTTGTCGTCCTTGTGTCCGCAGCCCATGCTGCACTGGGGGTGTCCGAGCTCGCTGTCCTTCTGCCCGGGCTCCTCAGTCATGGTTCAACAAAGGCTCTGCCTGAGGGTGAGTCCTGTTGGCAAGAGAGGCCCATGAGTGAGAAGTGCATTTGGAACAGCCCAAGACTGGGCCAAAGCAGGACACGTGATGAGGAGGACAGGATATATCATCACAGGAACAGGGAAGGCTGAGACAGGGAGTGCAAGAAGAGGGATGAGCTCATTTTCAAACTTTCCTTTCCTGGTTCCCTGAAGGCTTTTTTTTTTTACTTAAGATGCTGTTGCTCAGGTAGATTCCAGGTCAGTTTAATGAAGTGTGTCTAATTGGTCACGCAACATTTATGTGTTTATTGATGCAAGATTTGGAAAAGCACCAAAAAGCACTCACAGGATCAAATATCCTGGGGCAAACAGCCAGTGTGGTTTTAATTCTAAATGTCAAACACTAAACATTCTGAAAAATTGTTATACTTCCTTGCTGATGATCAGGCCACCGAAAGGTAAGAAACCCCCGGGAATCTTTGGACCATCACATCACAATTTGTAGCAGTTCCTGGAGGAAGGGTGTGAACTACCTCAGTTGTCACACCCTCTAAAGCCCCTTGCCTTTGCCAAGTTTGGCATTTCATTGATTCTCAGTGAAAAGCCTGAAACAAAATGAATTAACCATCCAAACAAAGCCATTTCACCAACCTGTTTTGCTGCCTGGGATCCAAATCTCTGCTCCTGCCAGGCTGAGAAGTTTCCCTGTTGCTGCAGCTCGGTCAGTTGAAGAATTTATACCTGTTAGGACGTCTGTGTAATTTATACCATGTCTGAAGCTGACAGCAGGGCTTTGTGGGCTTCTCAGAGAAACTCACGTGATCCATTTTGTGCAATAGCTGATTTTGGGGAAGCTGGAAAGAGATGAGGAGATAAGGGTTATTTACCTAGCAAGAGCAGGAGTTGACAACACTGCGAAGCATGGCATGGACTGCTCAGTCACAGGGTCATGGTCACCACAGAGCAAGGCCACCCCACCAAATCAATCTCCCTACATGCATGAGGTCTCTTCCCTTGAGAGGAGATGGTTTAGGTGATGAACTTATCTTTGGCAATGATTTTGTGCTTGGTTTTCTGCTTACTGGAGCACAATAAACATTGTGCCCCACCCTGTGCCATTCAAATCAGCCCACTCCGTGCCTCGAAGGCTCTTGAGGAAAAGGAAGAAATTTGCATTTGTACCTGTTCAGCGCCACGGGTAACTCAATCCTTTCCCACCCATGGTGTCATCAACGAGGAAGATTTAGCACTGGAGGTCAGGATTTAGGGACCAGAATTTGTGGTCTCCTTTGCTGACGCACTGCCTTTGAAAGGATCACCTTTCTCTGGACCTCAGGACCTTAACTCCTTTCCTTCCAAGGAGTAACCATGTCACAAACCACAGGGCAGATATGTTTTAAACGTTTGCCTGGCAAGGGGACAGTTTCTGCTCGAGGTCCCTTTCACCCAGCTATGTTTTGTGGGGGACCTACAGGAGTCCCACGGCAGTTCGGGGTGGATGAGACAAGTTTTAGTCCTTGAAATGCCTCTTTTGGAGATGTCTCTGCTGGTTTCCCCCTTCAGGGCAAGCACAGAGCTGAGGCCATCTGCTGTGTGTTTTCTCAGTCCCATTCCTGCCCGCTTGTGTCCTTCTTGCTGCACTGCAGGGACAGCACCCAACTGAATTGTATGGGATGGGGAAGGAGAGCTCAGGATCCACTGCACAGCCCAGGGAGAGCTCCGTGTGTCCCTCCCGTGCTGCCAGCAGCTGCACCAGCTCTGCCGTGCCTGGCCTCTGCTGAGCCATAGGGATTCCTTTCGGGGTGAGTGGTTGCTATCTTCTCAGTCTTGCAGCCTTTCCCAGGGGAAGCCCAGGCCTCCCAGAAGTAAATCCGAGATGATCAATGATGTTTTGCAGAGGCCAGAGGTTCAGAGGACCCTCGGGCTAAACGCGCTGGTTTACCCTGCCTCTCTTGTCCTTACCAGCCAGCAATAGAGGAAAGAGTGTTTACTGCCTCGGGCAATGCTCCCAGTCCCCCCCGGCAGCCACCTTACGGCACAACAAATTTAATTAGTAACAATACAAGAATCATTAAATAACGTCAGTAATGAATTGCAGACGTTACCGTGCTGCTTTTCCCCTGCAAGGATCCTAGCAACAAAAACCTCCGCGGCTACTACATCCCACCAGGACTTGCCCAGGGAGGCTGAGCTGGTGCAAATGAACCTGCTGAGGTAAGCAAACCCCGCAGGGAGCAGACCCTGGCTCTGATGCACTTCCAGGTGTCCCCGGGCAGCCAGGACGCCGGCGCCGTGTCACTCACCCAGGGATTAATCACTGCAGCTTGCGTGGGTGCACCTGGCACTGCTTTTAGGGCCACCCTCCTGTTCTTGGGGAGGTTTTATTTTCCTTACAGAAATAAGCTGCCTTTCTCACTGTTTTAGTTCCTCTCTGTTCATTGTCTTCCAAGCTCCCCTCATGCTATCTTACAGTCTTGCCCCATTTTTCCACTCTCCTCCCATTTCTCACCCATCTGATGGCACAGTCTTCATCCGTGCCAAGGCCATGGTGACACACACAGAGTCTGGCCTTGGAGATCTCCATTCCCAGAGTCAGGACATTACAGGTAAAATGAACAAGAGAGGAGCAGGAAATTCCTCCTCCGTGTCAGCATGTCCCAGGGGATACAATCCCCTTTCACCCTTGGGCGTAATGTACTGGGACAGCTCCGTGCTTTGATCAACATCCAGGCTTAGCTCTATCTTTCCGACAGCAGAGGGTGCCCGGGAACCGGGAACGCCGTGCTGGAGACACTGCCTGGGGCTGTCCAGCTCCCCGAGGGTCTCACACAGCCGGGAATTCTGTGTCACCATAAAAGACACCAGAGGCCGGACACTGCACCCCCTGCACATCGCAGTGAACCACCGAGTTACACACAGGGTTTGGGGGTTGTGGGGGGTTNAAACAAACAAACAAACAAACAAACAAACAAATGTGGGGGGTTTTTTAGTGAGGAAAAGCTGAGCTGTGAACATCCCTGGTATTACTTTGAAATCAGTCACCAAACTACTCTCAGCCAACTCCACACAGAGCAGGATTATCCGTCCAGGTCCCAGCTCTGCCACGGCTGTGAGTGGAGGCCGTGGGGGCTTGTGCTCCACTGACCCACTCCTCCTGCTCTGGCTGCTGCTGCCCCTTGCCCGAGAAGGGGTGGCTGTGGAATAGGGGCATAGCGGGCAGGACACAGCCCAGCAGCCTTTCCGACAGCCTGCTGTGCTTTGGGAACACGGAAACCTGGTGAATTGTTGCTGTGTGACCCCGGGCTGAGCCCAACAGAGCGATGCTGCTTAATTGGAGCTTTTAATGTGCCGCGGAGCTGGTGCGTGTCACAAGGAGGCGCCGGGGTCGGAGGATGCTTAGGACCCAGGGGAAGCGCTGTGGAGCCCGGCTGGCTGCGCTGGGAGCGGCTCCTGCCTCCCCGGCCGGGACTTCTCAGGTGTCCTGGTGCACGGAGCTGAGCGAGGCCAGCGGGGCCCTTCTGGCAGCTGCCCCTGCCCCAGGGCCGTGCCCATGCTCTGGACTCCCTGGGCACCCATGTGCTGGCCCGGGGACCCCTTTGCACCATGAATGACCAGTACCACCGAGCCGCCCGGGACGGCTACCTGGACCTGCTGAAGGAAGCCACCAAGAAGGACCTGAACTCGCCAGATGAGGATGGCATGACCCCGACCCTCTGGGCCGCCTACCACGGCAACCTGGACGCTCTGCGCCTCATTGTCAGCAGAGGGTGAGTGTTGTTGGCCAGGGCACGGGGCTGGGCTGCGGAACAGAGTAGCTGGGACCCCCTTCTTCCCCATTCCCTGTTTGCAGGTCAGTCTGCCCCAAAAAATCATGGCTTCTGTCCATAAGACCCTTACTCTTGTCCTCCCTGCTGTTACTTTTCTTTGCTTGTGGTACTTTGAATCTAACCCAACACTCCTGATAACTGCTCAGTGTTTTCCCAGCTCCTCTGACCCTGTAAGTGCACCTGCCCCCAGCCTGTTTGCAGCGCCCTGGGTAGGGATGAGTTCCCCTTTCCAAGTGCTTTGTGATCTTTTACAGGTCCTGTAAAGATAAACACATTGTGTTGCTGATGTGAAAAAAAGAGCCCTTTTAAGTGAGGGGGCAGAGAAAATAAATGCTCCCTCTGCCCCAAGAATGCTTGCAGAGGGATGTGTGCAGTGCCAGCTGGCAGTGGGTGGCACTTGTGTGTTTTACCCAAAGCAAGGTCTCAGTATGTGACCCCTGGCCAGCTTGTGGTATACACTTGGAGCCTGGGAAATTCAGGCTTTCCAAGAGCAGATTTATTTAAGCCCAGTCTCCTCCCCAGGAGGGCCTGCTCCATACCGGCCTGTCTCTCTGTACCTCACCCTGGGGTGCCAAATCTTATGGCTCCCTGAATTTGTATGTGGTGGAGAGGTGGGAGTGGGATTAAGGGGATTTGTCAGACTGGAGGGATTTACACCTTGTTTTTGGGGGAACTGCACAAGGTCTGTGCTAAAGCAAAATCTGCCGTTCCGAGTTCCCTCTGGGGCAGTCTGTGACTCTCCAGTTCTTACTAACCCCCCAAGGACACATCCCAGTGCTTCCTTCTGCTTCAACAGCTCTTCTGAGAACCTCATCTAAAGCCATCCAAGCTGGAATTGCTTCTGCCTTGTGTGGAGAGATTGGTAGTGCTGATTTTGATTTATGTCTAATATTGAGGTCAGCAGCTGGTATGGACATCACACATCCTTGGAAGGGCTTCTCCACATTGGGCTTGGTGGGCCTGTCAGCTCCCATGCAGGGATTTTTTGTCCACCCTGGGCTGTGTTAGCAGTTTGTGTACCTGACCAGCCACATCTCCACTGCACCTGTTCCTGTGCTCTTGCCATCTCCTGATACTCTGGTTTGCTTGTGCAAAACATTCTGCCAGACCTCTGCTGTGCCAACAGGCAGAGCTCCTCCATCCATTGCTGTCCTTTCATTGTAAATCATTTCCTTTCAGATCTTGAACTGAAGGCTGTGTACAGAGTGGCTTTGAGAAGTCCTTGAGCACCTGATGCAGTAGGAGTGTGTTCAGGAAAACATTATTTCTGAGTCTGGAAGGGAGATAGCAAGACAGTGCTCTGAGTGGAGCATCCTGAGGTGGTCCTGGGTTGAGCCCTGTGATGCTTCCCTGGGTGGGGCTCTGTGACTCCCTGTGTACCTCCCAGGAAAGACTGTGCCCAGCAGAAACCTGCCCAGAGCTCCTGTCAGGACAGGACTGCTAGCTAGGGCCAGAGAGACCTGTGAGGAATGCTCAGGGGATGAGACCCTGAAGTTAAAAATGGTTCCAAAGACTCTTTGATGGCCAAAAAGTCAATCTGGAAGGCCCAAGAGGTGGATGCCCCTCCATAAAGGCAAAGCCTTTTGGACTGACTTTATATCTCTTTATATCACTGTATCTCCTCATATTGCTCATCTCCATCACAGGGCAGCCTGCAGCACTGCCTGCCGTGCCAACCCCCATCCAAACCAGCACTTTCTGCCTCTGCACAAAGCCCAAGGCTGCTCACATTGGATTAAAAGGTCCTTGTGGGCTCAAATCGTGTTCGAGTGCAACTTGGCTGCTGTTTAATTAACAGCCTAATATACATTTTTTCCTGACAAGGAAAATGGCTTGGCAAAAGCCCAGTGCCCTTTACATGATGGATGGTGAAGCAAGGTGTGTGTGGCTGTGGGACTGCAGGATGTCTTTGCATTCGTGCATTCATCTCCGTGTGTCAGATCCTTGGCCAGGGCCACAGAGAGACCAGCAAAGTGCTTGGCATGGAGACAGGCACACCCCTTCCCCTTGGAGCCGGCTTTGGGTCTGTGAGAGGCAGGAAAGCCCCAGCCTGGGGACAAGGGTGCCAGAGAGGTGGAATTGTGCAAGACCCAGGAGAGCCTGAGGGCAGACCGTGTAATTTTCTGCCAGTGCCCAGGATGATGTGCCACAGTATTTAAGCCTTGTTCAGAGATGAAACTTAATGCTGTGTCATATATTATTACTATTACACCTGCACTGTGAGGCAAGAGGGCGGACCCCTCAGTATTTGGAAGTATCCCAAAATGTCAGGGAATCACTCTCTGGCCTCTGCTGCCAAAATATTCCTCGTTTTGTTCAGAAAGCCCTGCACTATGAGACAGGGGAGTGTGGGACTATGGCATGGAGCAGCGTCTGGGGGAGTAGAAGCTTTGGGGCTGGGCTGGCTCCATGCAGGGATGGGAGGCATCTCCAGGGTCTGAGGGGGATGGTGAGCCTCTATCTGGGTTGCATGGGGATGTCAAAGCACAGAAGGTGATGGGGGAGTCCTGGGGCAGAAAGAAACACCAAAATCTCCTTGTCAGTGCTGGGCAGTGGCACCAGTGCCCAAACAAACTGGGACACTGAGTGCTAGGGCCAGGCTGTTATGAAATACCCTAGTGAGGGTGGCCAGAGGAACCCTGAGAGAGCAGGGCTGTGGGAGGGGGCTCATGGGGTCCAAAATCCTGGCTCTAATGGTAGTGCCAGGCTGATGGACACAACCAGACTCTGTCATCAGTGAAGGAGCCTCATCCATATGTGTTCAGCAGATTGTGGTGTCAGGCTAAAACAAGAAAGGGGAAAGAAATCCTTTGGAGATCCTTCAGGGAAACTTGTTGCCCCAACCCACATGGAAGGTGTAATGCAGCAGATTTACTGCACTGCCCTTACCAGCTGGTGATGTGTGTGTGCCTCTGTGCCCCCTCTGCAGAGAGAGGGTTTGGGATGGAGGGATCAGGAGTGGCTCATCCTTGTTTGCCACACAAAAAGCCTTTTTCTTCCTCCTGGCTGGGCTCCAATGAGGAAAACAAACTCAATTAACATGATGGCTGGGAAGAGGCAGGCAAGCTGGCATTTAGCATTGCAGCTTTTCAGACACAGTAATTCTTCAGTGTGCTTCATTAGGCACTGCTGTGGCAGTGGCGGGCACCAGTCCAGCTCCAGTTATAGGCAGGTCTGGGGGCCTTGGCTGGGATCAGCCAGGACTTCCTTAGAGGAGACAGCAGGAGAAGTGAGGATGTGTCTGCAGGTCCTCACTCACCTTTGTCACTCAGCAGAGCTGCTCCTCATTTTCCCTTTTTACAAAAACAGGGGGCACAGATACTGTGGATGTCAGTGGCAGAAGGGACAAGCGGCTCAGGCCCGGTTTGGGGGTGACAGTGGCTCCTGACATCAGCCAGGCTGCTCGAGGGCGTCACATCACCCCAGCCGAGGCAGGGTTGCAGAGGAGGTTGCAGCAAAGGCACGTGAAGGTGATGTGCATCCTCTGCAGGCCACAGGGCTGGAGGCCACGTGGGAGCTGGGGTGGCCTGGCTGTGTTGGTGGGGACCTTCCCAGGGTGACGACCTGCCGGGGAGGTGAAGGAGCAGGGTGGGGCACTGTTGCAGCTTCGTGGCTTCCGGCACCTGAGCTGTCTGCTGGGAATGAGGGTGAGCCCTGGGCACGGTGAGGTGCTGAACCAGGAGATGTGGCCCCGGGCACTGCCCCAGCATGAACAGGCACCTGGCACAGGAACTGCCAGCCCAGCTTTCTGCTGGGAGAAGAGGCAGAGAGCTCTGGCATGACCCTCAGCTACAGCATCTCTGCTGTATTTTTGGGGATTTGAACCTGGAGGAAAGCTGAATCCTCGGGCTACCACCACCTGGGGAAGACTTGGTATACAGCACCCAAAGCTCTGCTCTGAGCCCAAAACCTCATCTTTTCTGCTCTTTTCTATGCTTTTCTTGGGTCATTGCCCTGACTGATTATGCTGAAGGTAGTGAGGATTGTTCCTCAAGCCATAATTTTTTTTTTTTCACTCTTCCTCTGCCCAAAACCATTTTATGGGAGCAGAGACACTCTGCACCCAGTTGGCTCCTGGTCTGAGGGCCCAATTCCTCACACACATCCATGAGCCAAGGATGAGCCAGACCTCTGCTATTGGAGGAACTTCACACATGCAGCAAGGGAAGAACATATGTAAGTGCCACTGGATTTTCCCAGCTAATTGGGATCCTACGGGAGAAGCAGAGGGGAAAAACCAGCAGGAAGGGAGTGAGCGTGCATGTCATGGTGCAAACACAGTGACTCAAGAGATGCACATGTCCACCTAAGGGGCCCAATTAACAGTGTTTTAATAATGATTATTACAGGAGTTGACTAAGTGCTCAAAAATGCTTTGAAGCTGAGAAGTGCTGCACTTTACACCTGTTATTAAAATGTGTTACCGCTTAGTGGACCCTGCAGTCAGCATCTCCTCATGTGCAGCACCCCGGAGGTGAAGTTTTGCTTGGGCAGACACCTGCCAGAGGGAGGACCTCATGTTTATTATCTGAGTTGAATCAAACATCTCTACTTTGCAAGTCACCGTTCTTCTTTCCTTCTGATGCATTTTTAGTGCCTGCGGCAGACGTTTATAGGGCAGAGGGCCTGAGATGTCCAATTTTGCTCTAATACTCTTGTTTCTAGACAGTGCAAATGACCAGAGAAAGCTGGGTTTGATGTTCTTTCCCCTCACTCTCTGAGGAAAGTAGACCTTCACATATGAAACCCCCAAGACCTCCCTGGCTTTGCCCTCTGCCCCCTGAACCAGACAGACCTGAGAACAGGCTCCAAAGGTACTTGATGGATTGACAGCACCCACACACTTGGTTTAGGGAGCAAGACTGTTTCCAGTGAGTCCAGTTCTCAGTCACTGTCTACATCATGAGTCCCCATACACACTGGGACCCTCAGGGTGCCCTGGCTCACCTGCCCACACGTGCCAGGCACACAAATGCCCTTTCAGAGCACACAAAACAAACCAACAGCCCTTCACACACTGCAGTCTCCACAGCAGCACCAGCAGTTCCATGTGGAACAGGTTCACTGGCTCTTTAAATCCAGCTCCATCAATAATTTACTCCTCTCTTGCAATTCATCAAATATTTATCCTCCCCATGCATTTCCCAGCCTGGACATGTCACTACGAGGGTAGAGGCAAGGGCTGGGGAGTTACTGCTCCTGGAAACTCGGCATTGCCAGATCCCTTCTCTCCTTCTCTTGGCTTCATGGCTCTTCAACCCTGTGATCTCCTGCCTTCCCTCTCCTCATCATCCATTTTTGGAACCTTTTTCTCCTTCTATGGGAGATATCAAAGGCTCTGGCTCAGAAGTCCTGAAGTGTTTGTGGGTTTATTTGGCCTTGCAGAGTTTCAAACCTTTTGATTAACTTACTGAATTTCCCAATGAGCTCAAGGTTGTACTTACTATGTTTCTGTAAATTTAGTGAAAATGTGTTTAGGATGGAGTTGCTGTTCATGCTCCCACAGAGAAAGCTGAGTGCACCTCCTAGCAGCTTTCAGGGAGTGAAGTTATGAAGTTCGTGCTCTGGGTGCAAATAATCTCCAGTTTAACCTCTGGACAGGCTTTATTGCTTCTTTAAAGCCTGAGGATTGCAAACTTGGCATTACACTGACTGGGCAGTTCCTCTCTGTCTTGCTGCCCCTTGGACAGTGTTCCAAGCAGGCAGAGGGGTCCCTGTGTGGGGATGAATGTCCTGGATGAGGCTGTTTCTGGGGTTTGTGCATTGGCACAAAGTGTTGAAGGTGCAAAGCAGCAGGGCAAAGAAATCCCTCTGCTCCTGTGATCTCCCACTCTTTCCCTGGAGAAGTTTTTGGACTCTTTGAAGTCAGACAAGCCATAGCTCAGAGCGCATGGGATTTGGGATAGTCTTCTGAGCTCTGCTGCTCCCAGCTACTGTCAACGCAGACCCTAAAGCAGTGAGGAGTTAAGTAACCCTTGCTGAAAGTCTCAAGTGTGCATTTAAGTAGTTGGACCTGATGATCCTTGATGGGTCACTTTCAACCCTCTGTGTTCTATGATTTGCTTTCTGCACTCCTGGTGTCACCATGGATTGGAGCTGAGGTCTGTGGGGAGGAGGAACAGTGCTGGGTTCCTCTGGAGCTCACTGAAAGGGTGGTGTGGGAACAGGCAGGAGCTGTGCTGAGCCAGAGCTCTGCCAGAGCCCTGCTGCCCACGAGGAGTTGCTCCTGAGGGTGGTGGAGCTACCAAGCCTTAATAAAAGGCTTTGCCATATCCATGTGCATGGAGGGAGAGCGCCCTGTTGACAGATACTGCTGCTGGCTGAATATCATTAGCACACACGCTCGGGAAAGGGCTGGTGCCAGCAAGGGTGTGAACTCTCTCTCGTTTCACCTGGGCACAAATACAGAGGAATGTCAGGAGGACGGACTTCCCTTGAATCCCAGGTTTGTGTTCGTCCTGGCACAGGAGGCAGGAGATGCAGGCAGGTAGTTGTGTCCTGCCAGCAGCTTGCTGGGGCAGGGGCTGGCATGGTGTGGATGGAGATGCCACTGGCAGTGTCCAGCTCTTGAGGAGTGCAGAAACCTAATCTCCAGTTTCTCTGAAACTGGATTCTCGGGATGTGCTAATAACAACGTGCTTCCAGCCGTGCTATCGAGACCAAGCACAGTACAGCAAAATCCCCCACAGAACCCCAATGCCGAGGCCAGTGACAGCAGTCACTCTCACTCTCTCCTGCCAACATTGCCCTTTGTGCCACAGATTTCCCCAGGTGCCAAGGAACAGGTGCATGGGAAGGTTCAGCAGCTGGGGGTATCAGAACCATTGCAGAGGATGGATGTTTCATGGTGGGATCCCATGGTGTCCAGCCCAGGATGTGACATACATCCATTTTGGCATGCCCCCCCTACAGAGTCTGAATGAAGATAAGATCTGAAGGCAGAATCTGACTAGAATTTAATGGGATATTTGAGATTCAAAATTTTATAAGAAGCTTAAGGTCTCAACTGGAATCAGACCCATATCTCAGTTCTGGGCTATTCAGAACCTGGCTTGCCTTTCTCCAAAAGTTGGCTTGATGTGGGAACACATTTTTCTTGAGACCTAAATTCAAGTCACATTGCCACAGACTTGCGTGTGGGGCATGTGATTCTACATAAGTAGTACACCCCTCCAGAAGACCCCTTTAAAATTAAGTTGCAGGAGCCAGAGGTGCATAGCTTGATATTTCAAGGACTTAACAATTCATGGGGCTGCACAGCTGGGAATATCTCAGTGGAGTCTGTCATCAATCCCTGCATGCTAACCAGTTGTTTTCCTTGCTGCCTAGGGGTGATCCAGACAAATGTGACATCTGGGGGAACACCCCCCTCCACCTGGCAGCAGCCAACGGCCACCTGAACTGCCTCTCCTTCCTCATCTCCTTTGGGGCCAACATCTGGTGCCTGGACAATGACTACCACACCCCACTGGACATGGCAGCCATGAAGGGGCACATGGAGTGTGTGCGGTACCTGGACTCGATTGCTGCCAAGCAGAGCAGCCTCAACCCCAAGCTGGTGAGCAAACTGAAGGACAAGGCCTTTCGGGATGCGGAGCGGAGGATTAAGGACTGCGTGAAGCTGCAGAAGAAGCACCACGAAAGGATGGAGAAACGGTACAGAAAGGAGATGTCAGATAATTCGGATACCATGAGCTTTTCCAGCTATTCAAGCAGCACCTTAAGCAAGAAGTTCCAGCACATGTCTATGGTGACTTCCTTGCCATACTCACAAGCCACCATCCATGGCACAGCCAAGGGAAAGACGAAAATACAAAAGAAATTAGAGAAGAAGAAGCAGGTGGACGGGACATTCAAGATCTACGAGGACGGGAGGAAAAGCGTGCGGTCTCTGTCTGGCCTGCAGCTGGGCAACGACGTCATGTTTGTGAAGCAGGGCACGTACGCCAGCCCCAAGGAGTGGACCCGCCGCAATATCCGAGACATGTTCCTCACGGACGACGACACTGTCTCCCGTGCCATAAGCGACCCAGGTTTGCACATGGACTCGGCCCACTCGGAGGTCAGCACCGACTCCGGACACGACTCCCTGTTCAACCGCCCCGGGCTGGGCACCATGGTGTTCCGGCGTAACTACGTCAGCAGCGGGCTGTTCGGGATCGGCCGGGAGGACGGCGCTGCCCCGGGGGAGGACGGCGCCGACGGGATGGGCGTCAGACTGCGGAGCCGCCTGCAGCGCTCGCCAAGTCTCAACGACAGCATTGGCAGTGCCAACAGCCTGCAGGAGAGGAACGCGGAGGAGCTGCCCTGGGATGAGGTGGAGCTGGGCTTAGACGACGACGATGAACCGGACACCAGCCCCTTGGAAACTTTTCTGGCTTCCCTGCACATGTTTGAGTTCATCTCCATCCTGAAGAAGGAAAAGATTGACTTGGAAGCCCTCATGCTGTGTTCAGACAATGACCTGAAGAGCATCAATATCCCACTGGGCCCCAGGAAAAAGATTGTGGATGCCATCCAGAGGAGACAACAAACGCTGGAGAAGCCAGATGTCATTGTAGACACTGAACTGTAAGTAGGAGCTGGAGTGTCTGAGAGGTTAAACCCTTCAGCAGATGGAGATGTGGATAATGTAAGGTCTTGTTTTCAACCTGCTTTGGAAGAGTAGGAGTCCAGGTAACCTCAGCACTTCTGTGTGTGGGCAAATTCCTGCTTGTGTGGAAAGGATGAGAGTTTGGAGATCTGGCAATAGTGTTAGTTCATTACTCAACAACCTTAACGTAACTGGGCAGGACGTGAAGCCCTTGTAACCCATTTGAATGCAGACTGCTCTGTGGTCTGATGCTTCTCAGTCCATGTAGCTGAGATTTTCAACCACACTCAGTCTCGTCTTGACTCTTCACCTTTTGAAGACATTAGGAAATCAACCGCAATTCCTGGTGGGAGCAGGCTGACGGCAGTGCCCAGTGGCATTGGGAATCCTTCCCCAAATGCTTGAGATCTTACTCAGGCCTCTGGAGGTTGCATGTCTGGGTTGGAGTTGTTGCTGTTTTATGATGTTTCCAGGGTTTGGTTGGTAGGGTTAAAGGACTGTGTACCTGTCAGAGAGGTGAAGAGAAGGCCACGTGCTCTGACACCCCAGTGCATTGTGTTGTTTGGGCTTCCCAGCCTTCAGATATCTGCGTGCTGCTTTTACAGCCTTTCAGTACAGCTTGTTCTTGGATCCTCAGGGTGCTGATAGATTTTTCTCTTTCCCTTTGCAGATAGCAGCAGCATTTTTTTTTTTTTAACGCTCAAGAAACAAACCTAGTTCTAAGTTGCCAGAAAACACAAGCCAGAGACTCCCTTTCTGGGGCAGCTGAAAGCTACAGCCATCCCCACCAGTCCCACGGGACTGCTGCCTCGCTCTGCTCCCTGTCTGTGCGATGCTCCCAGGCAGTTCCTGGCATGGAGGGATGACAGCCAAGATTGGACCAGGCAGCTCCAACCTGCCAGCCTTCAAGGGACCGTGGTCTCCCACTCGCTGGAGAAAGGAGTGAGCTGCACAGATGGCTGGGACGCTGCTGTCACAGGCTGTGAGACCACACCAAGCCATGAACAGAAGGAGATAATGTGATATTTTCAAAGGGACCCAAAATAAATAATACAATCCATTCTTCCCTGAGCAAGTGGTTGTTTTGGGGTTTGGACTTGAGGAGCAGAGGGTCTGGGAATTCTTCTCTCTCTCCTGGTGGTTCTCATTTGGTGAGAAGCATCATCCTGTCTGGTGCTATGTTTGTGGAAGGGAGTTCTGATGGCTGTGGTCTTAGTTTGAGATGTGTCAGCCCTGACTTTGGCCAGCTGGTGCCCAACAAGTCTGTGAGTCCGGTCTGTGCTGTCTTGAGGGCAAAATCCAGAATGAAGATGATGCTTTGAACATGTTGGTAGTTGCCTTCAAATGGTTGTTTCACAGGCACAATGTTTCTGTCCCATCTCTCCAGGGCACTGAGCTGTGTCAGCAGTTTGTGAGCAAAGGACCTTGTCTCTGAAATCCAGCAATTTCCCAGGACAGAGCACAGCACCAGACTGCAGCCCACAACTTCTTCTGAGCATCCCTGATGCACCAGTGCTCAAAGCTCTGAACTGCAGTGTCAGGTGTTTCCAGACCCATCCCACTGACCAGTGCACCCCCAGCTCCACTGTGCCATTTTACATGTGATCTCTCAAGGGTTCCTGGGTTGCAGGAGTTTCTGGGGTGCAGCAGCAGTGACATATCCTACTGAGGGAGAGTCAGCATCCTGTGCCATGGGGTGTTGGCAAAGTGCCTGTTCAGGCTGTGATGCAGACTGCCAGATCAGAAAAACGCTGCACACGTTACTGGCATTGCTTATCCACTTTATCTAAGGGATGTAAATGATGGAATGACCTGTGTGTGCTCATCCCAGGCCAGGCTGGGATTTGGACCACTCTCAGTCCCTTTGGAGCTGCAGAGGCTATGGTTATGCTGGTTGGAAGATGGGGATTTGTTTGGTGTGAAGCAGGTGTGCTGCTCCCTGCCTGTGCTTGCCCGGGGTGTGTGGGTGTAGGGGAGGAAAATTACTCTTTGCAAGTTAGAAATACTCGGGTGTTTCTCTGCCTTGCTGCTCCCCGAGTGGCTGAATCCCCACCAGGAGAGTGTGGGGTTCCAGCCTTGTGCCCTGCACACCTAAAAACCATCACTGCACCGAGAGTCTGAGATCTTTCTGCACAGATGTAAACTGATTCAGTTTTTAAAAGCATTTTTTGACACCTAACTGTGCATTTATATTTGAAATTACAAGTTCTGATTAACTCTTGGCTCAATGTACAGGCAAAAGGGTGAGCCATCAGATGTGCTGAGTCAATGAGTTCTCCACTAAGTCTGCACTACCCCAGCACTGTTTTCTTTGGTCCCTTTCCAAAGCCCAGGGCTGGTGTCCCAGCAGGGAGAGCAATGGCTTGGCTGATGTCACAGCTCCCTCTGCTGTGGGTGTGGGAGAGCAGGATGGGACCCACAGCCCACTGGGATCCCCTGCTGCCAGCAGGACCAGCACCCTCAGGCCAGTTTTCAGGTGAGGCTGTGATCACGAAATTCATCCTCTTCCTCATGCACATGCAAATCTCATCCAAGCCCTCTGCCCCTTCTCTGGATAACTGCCAGAGCACCAGCTGCCCACCATGAACCAGTCCCTAACCCCAATTTCCCTGGATGGATTGTGCCTTTGGGTCTGTGCTGGGTGCAGGAGGGGAGTGATTTGCCATGGCTCACTCCAGTGCAAGGGGAACCAGTTTATCCCAGCAGATGACAAAGAGAAGTGGATCTGTTGGCTTGGCACCCACTGGAGACATAAGCAGGCCAGGCACTGGGATGTGGAGGGTATTTCAGAGCTCTAGGGACCCGGGGTCTGCACACTCCCTGAATTTTGCTGTTTTGCCTAGGAGTACCCAAGCAGTTGCTGATGTTGAGCTGATGCTGACAGAGATCCTTTCTCCCAACTTGTCTTTCCTTCAAAGAGCCAGTGAAAGGTTGGGTCACATGACAGTACCCAAGTGCCATGGGACATGACCCTGCATAGCTCAGACCAAACCCAGAAATGCCACTTTGGATCACCAAGCCCTGAGATCAGTGTGATCACCTCTGTGACACAGGGAGAGCTGTGGCATCAATGCACTGTGGCAGAGCTGAAGAGATGGGCTCTGTGGGATGAGGAGGGTGGTCTGGGGACATGGGGTGGCTGCCATTGGCACC
This sequence comes from Cyanoderma ruficeps, assembly GCA_008694505.1. Taxonomy (NCBI): domain Eukaryota; kingdom Metazoa; phylum Chordata; class Aves; order Passeriformes; family Timaliidae; genus Cyanoderma; species Cyanoderma ruficeps. The sequence goes on along the minus strand of VZDJ01000216.1, from coordinate 1,874,565 downwards.
AAAAGCCCCAGAACAAGCACCCGCATTTGGATCTCACGTGTGTTCCTTGTCTTGAGGTTTGGTCCACGGTTTCCAACCAGGTCTGTCCTACAAAATGTGAAGCCACAGCCCTTGCAGGACACAACATCCAAAGCCCTGGCCAAAGAGGTGTTTCCTGCATCCCAACCCCCCCTGTGCAGCTGGGTTGCTGCATCCCACTGGGCTCATGATGGAGCCAGGCTTCTCTTGCCCTGGGCATGAGACAGGAGTGTGGCCGTCCCCAGGTTCTCAGAGCTCAGCTTGCCCTGTGCCTGCTCTGCCCATCGGAGTTTCCACGGGGAAATCTCACAGTGCTCATTACATCCACAACCGAGAACAACAAGCTCCCTTCGGAGAGGGCGCTTGTGAAAGCAGGGTGGAGGCCAGGGTTGGCACACCCTGGAGAACACCCTTAAATACCCTCCCAAACAGAAACCCATCCAGGCAGCAGGTTTCCCTGACCTGCTGCTGCTGCCAACGAGCAAACACCGTCCCTTGTCCCTGCCTGTGGCACCAGAGCAGTCAGACACTGGGCAGGTCCTGCCGTGGATGCCAGAATGTCCCCATCAGGGAACCAGTGATCCTGGGGATGGTTGTCCTGTAATTCCCCAAGTCACGAATCCCAAACTGCCCTGTGCCTGTGTTAAATGGAGCTTCCCAGCAAAACCAGTTCCCTGGGTTTATGTTGGACACATGTTTGCTCGTGCCTGATGGTGTAGGAGGTGGTGTGTAGGGAATGGAGAAAGGCCAGTGGGCCATGCCAGTGGCCCAGCCATGGCATGGACACTCCATCCTTGGGCTGGACAGCCTCTGAGTTCTCTGCTGGAGGAGCATTGCTCACAAAAGTGATGCTGATTCCCAGGCCCTGCCTTTATCCCCAGGCAGCTGCTGCAAGGGGGGATGCATTGGGACTCATTAGCACTCAGATGCTCCAGATACAGTCTGGAGTGGGGAGAGAGCAGGAGAGGTTTTTGGGGATGACTGAGGTCATACGGTGGTGGTGTTGGAGATGTGGGTTTGCAGGCACCATTGCAGCATTGTTGCCTGGCTGCTGGGCACCACTGCAGCCCATGGGGATGTGGCTGCTTCCCCAGGCTTCTGGCAGCACCAGGTTATCGGGTGCTGCCCTTGGATGGAACGTGTGCTCAGCCCTGCCATGTGGGACTGACATGGGAACTGAGGAAGGACATGGACCACAGGACACCAGGTAGGACACACAGGACACCAAATAGGTCCTACAGGCAGAGAGGACCAGGGGGAGGCATTTTCCTTGGGCTGGAGCATCTTGTCCTCAGCCTTGCCTGGTGCTCCTCTCCCCCAGGCTGGCCTGGAGTTGGTGACAGCCGTGGTGCCCACACCAGAGGGTGACTCTGGGGTCCAGGACCTGCCAGGCCAGCGTGGGCCACTTCACCTCACTTGCTTAACTATTTCCTGCCCATCCCACCAGGGCTTCACTTCCTGGCCCAGCAGCTGAGTAATGCATGGCTGCAGGGAGGTGCATGGCCAGGATGGAGGGGCAAGGGGATTGTTGCAGAGCACCCCCAGCTCTGGCTTTGCTGTGCCTTGCATGGTGTCCCCTGGCAGCCCAGCACAGGGATGGATGTGGCACTGATATGGCCTGGGTTGGATGCAGCACCTCACGGGGGCTTTGCAACTGCTTTTGGGAGTTTCCATGGCTGTTCCCAAAACAAAAGTGCCCCAAAAGGCAGGACATGGACACAGCTCAGCACGTCTTCCAAGTGACACTGTTGCTGAATGGGCTGGGAAAGTGGGAAAAGTTAAAGGGCCATTTTATTTAAATTCTCACTTCAGATATTAATTAATCATTTTCTACATTTTCCACATTTGCAATTCATAAATTTTCTACTTAATGCAATTCATAGGTACTAGCCAAAAGCAATGCCATGGATTCTGATACTGGTTTTCTCAGGGCTGGAGTGAACTCCCGGGTACCCATCACCCTGGCTTGTTCCCAAGAAGGAGCACAGGGACACACCTGCAGATGGCACTGAGCATCCCAGGGGGGAGCCAGGGCAGAGAACGGTGTGAGGCATCACCAGTGCCCTGGGCCCCCTCTGGATCCCTCCCAATGGCCACTGACAGTACTGCTGGGAAAAGGTATGCTTGGAGCACAGGCACCACCCGATCATCCAGGACATCATTGTCCCCAGCTGCTGAACATCCCTGGTCCCCTGTGACACCCCGGCTCTGGCACAGCCCTGAAACCAGCAGTGAGGATGGGCTCACAGAAACACTGCTGCAGGGAAATTGAAACTGGGGAACTATTTTAGGAGGGCTTGACTCGAGCCCAGTGATGGAGCTGGCTCTGTGTCACTCCACATGTTGGGGTGAGAACACTGAGCAGTCAGGCACCACAACATCCCCTGCATGAACAAAGGGTCAGCTCAGCAGGGACACCTGTGTCCCAGGGGTGATGGATCAGCTCAGCAGGGACACGTGGGTCCCAGGGGTGATGGATCAGCTCAGCAGGGACACATGGGTCCCAGGGGTGATGGATCAGCTCAGCAGGGACACGTGGGTCCCAGGGGTGATGGATCAGCTCAGCAGGGACACATGGGTCCCAGGGGTGATGGCAGATGGGAAACCCCCAGTAGCTGGGACAATACCAACACTGGCTCCTCAGCAGTGCTGGTAGCTGTGATCATGCTGTCCCTGGGGCAAACACCTGTACTGCAGGATGGATGCTCTGGATGGCCTGTACATCCTGCTCTGTACACTTTGGTGGGAGAAGGCTGGGGCAAAGGCACTGAGGGGGCTGTGAGACCCTTGGCTGGTGTGGGGCCAGGCCAGTGACTGTCACTACATGTGCTGTGGCACTGCCTGCCCTGCAGGGATCCCTGCTCACAGAGCCTGAGCTCCAGGGTGGCTCTGAGGGCTATGGTGATCCCAGCTTCCATCATTATCTCTCCCTTTCTTGGAGTGACAGAGACAACCTTCCTGCTGCTCCTGATCTCTAAGCTTTAGCCTTTCAGACTGTACTTTGACAACAACTATATCTTCCTGTTGCAGGACACCAAGCTCTAACACATCAGCACTCTACACAGCCAGCTGAGCCACCCAGCCCAGAAAGTCCTGGTGGGAGCAGGAGAAGCCATCACCAAAGGAGACACCTGGGTGAAGGCTGGGCCACTCAGTTCCTCCTGGAACTGTACTGGCTGGAGCAGCAAGGGCAGGGCTGCCAGGGTGGACACCACCTAAACCCAGACTGTAAGCAAGCATGCATGGACTTCCCAAGGGTCCCATCTCCTCTCTGTTGAGGCTGCAGCCACTGCTGCCTGGGCAGAGGTAGCAGCAGGCTCAGCACGACACTGCTCTGGTCCAAGGACGGGCTCTGCCCTCGCAGGAGGCGCCAGCAACAGATCTGTCTGCCACAACATCCCTTTGTTCCCATCCATTATCTCTACCCCAGGGAACAGCAAAACTGGGCAGGCATGATCATGTCCAAGCAGAGCCTGGGACCCTCACCCATGCTCATCCCTCCAGAACATTGCCCTGAGCTCTCTGGCTGTGTTTTGGAAATGCACCCACACGTCCCCATCCCTGGAGGGCAGTGCCATCAGCTGTGGGCAGTGCGGGTGACCAGCAGAGAGGACTGTGCAGGAATTCCAGAATGCCAGAAGGCCTGAACAGGGCAGAAGGCGGATTCTGGAAGCCAGCCTGGTGCTGCCTTTTACGTGCGTGGTGACAAACCCACAGCCCGTCCCTTCTCCACAGCCACAAACAAGCCCTGAGCCCGGCACTGTGGCTCGGCTGACCCGGGGTGGCTGCAGGTCACACCATTTTGGGATGCCACCCCCAAACCCTTCCACATCCCTGGCACTGCAGACCTCTCATACCAACATCCCTTATTTCAGCACCTCGACCCCAGGAGTGCTTTGGGGCAGACTTCCCAGGGCAGGGGGATCCCTTGGGGTCCCACGAGGCCAGGGAAGGCAGAGCAGCACGGCTGCCCACCTGGGGAGGGACGGGGAGCTGCACAGGGCATCCGTGACCCGTCGGAGCCAGGGAGGAGCAGGGAGCCCGCCCTCGGCCCCGCTCAATAACCAAGCTAACGAGAGCCGCTGTCAACAAGTCCGCAGCTCCCCGGCCGGCGCGGGAAGGACGCCTGCTCCAGGGATCCGGGAGGAGAAACCTGTTTCACTGACCTTGCTCCATCACCGCCTTCCTGGCTGCGCCGTGGGCGTTTGGGGCTGCGGCGGGGGGCGAGCGGCTCGGCGGCCCCTCAGGGGCACGGCGAGGAAGAGGAGGAGGAGGAGGAGGAGCGGGGCTGGGGCCGCATCGCCGGCGGGCCGGGGCGCGGGGACGCGTCGGGCGGGAGGGAGGACGAGCCCCCGCTCCGTCGATGCCGAACCTTGGCGCGGCTCCTCGCCTGCCTGCGGAGCCTCGCTCCACCCCTCACCCGCTAATAAAGCCTCCGCCGGTCCCTCCTTTGCCACTGACTCACGAGCTGACCCAGCCCAATCCCCGAACTGCCCTGCACTTCCATTTTCTGACCTACAAAGCCCGGCTCATCCCCGCCACTCTCCTGCTCCTTTACATAAGAGCTCCCAGGTCCAAACCAAACCCTGCGGCACTGGGACACTCTCAAGGGATGCCCGAGGGGCGACAGTGGGTGCTCGATGGCCGGGTAGGGGCTCGGTCACCCGTGCCCAGGGAGGTGGACCCTGGCTGAGGCGTCACGGATGCTGCACAGCCCTCGAGGGCACTCGCTGACACCCACAAGCAGCATCTCCCGGGGGCTCTGCTCGCGTTTCAGGGGCTGGGAAGGGGAGGTGAGCAGCAGGTGCTGTTCTTGGCATGGTGTCCTTCCTGCTTTAGTGCCAGGGAATGCCTTCACCCCGCTCTCCTGGTGCTTTGGCACCCCTCCAGTGCCCCCGAAACCCAGACAGTCGGGTTTGGAAAGCAGGCCAGGGATGGCTGGGGAGGTGGAGGCTTTATGAGCACCTGTCAGACTGATGGGATGTGCTGGACTCATCTCCACTACTGGTCAGGGAGCAGCTCTGGCCACATCCTGCCCCTTCCCTCCTCTCCTCTTCCCTCCTCTCACCTTGGAAAAGCATAAAAACATGCTGCTTTTTTTTCTTTCNTTTTTTGTCTTTTTTCCCCCCCAGCTGCTTTCACAAACAATGACAAGTGCTCCTTTGTGTTAAGCAGGACTGTGCCCCAAAAGGTGCTGAGGTGGAGGATGAGCATCCTTGGGTCACAGCGGGGATCAGGTGACAGCACCTGCCAGCATCCCTGCGGGAAGGCTGCAGGGTGAAGGGCCCCAGGGTACTCAGGAGATGCAGGGATTCCCAGGGAATGAGACCCTGGAGTTTTGTGTCCCAGGACTGGATGCAGCGCCAGGCCAGGATGGGTTGGGACAGGAGCACTGCCTGACGTAAGAGGTTATACAATGCAGGGCAGGCAGGTGCTGGGAGCAGCATCAGCATGTCTGTGACCGGAGCCCTGCTCCAGCTCCAGGATAACACCTACAAGGATAGGAACGGCCCTGCCCCTGCTGGGCACCCCTCACAAACACCTGGGCTGGCAGTGAGGGCTCCTTCACCCTCTCCAGGAGGCATTTTGGAGGTGCCAAGATGGGCTCCCCGGTGCCGGCAGAGCAGATGGCTCCTCTCTGCTGGCACCGGGTGAGAGATCAGCCCCCGGTATTCGAGGCAGGCGGCCGAGGGTGTTACTCACCTGGCCCGGGGCTGCTCTGCTCCGCCGGGCAGAGATGCCACGTGCTCAAACTGCCTTTCCCAAGGGAGGATCAGCCAGTGCCTCCTGGGTGGCTTTCCATGCCAGGGGGAATGAGCAGGTTCCCAGCCCTCCACAGGCATCCCACAGACACCAGGGGCTGGAGGAGGTGATAGGGAATGGGTGTCTTCTCCAAAGGGTACCACAAACTTGCTTTCCCACCACCCCAGGGACAGGTGATGCCAATCCTGTGCCAGCCCTGACAGCAGGATAAGGCTGTGATGGGACTGAAGGCTAAAAGAATGACCTTGTTATGCTGTTTTTTCCAAAATTATTATGTATGTAGAGAAGGGGTGGGAGCTGGCAGCTCGGACTGTCCTCAGATGTCCTCCCTGGACCCTCATCAGCCCTGCCACCTTCAAAGCCTTCCCGAGGGACTGAGGGCAATCTGCCCTGCACTTCCATGGGACAGGGAATGGGCACAGGAGCCCACTTACAATATCACTGTGGACTTGTCTTTTGGAAAGGTAATGTTATTGTCCAGAGGACTTTTTACTGTGGGAAAGGGAGACCTACTGCTAGGGGAAAGCAGAGCTTATAGGGACATTTTTTTCTATGTCTGACAGCAGGTTTTCTCCCACTCTGGAGCAGATGGAGTGCATTCCTAGGTGACAAGTTGTCCCGTGGGATTGGGGAAAGCCATCAATCCATGTGAACCTGAGATTTTCCATGAACTTCAAGGAGGCTGGTTTCACCTCTTTTTCCAACAAAACATGAGTCTTAGTCACCTCTCTCCCAGCAAATTTCCCAGTTTTCTGAGGGCATCACCTTTGCCACATGCCAGAAGGAAACATCCTTCTTGGAAGCAGACTCAGGGCTATATATTCCCAGAACTGCCTCTGGCCTCTCTGGGTAAATTCTGCTATCAGCTCTCTGCCTGGCTCCAGCTGGCCATGGCCCAGCCAGGGATGTGGCTACAAGATGCCTTCTGTGTTTTCCAGCAGATCCAGCTGCCCTTGAGCCTCCTGGGCTGGCAGGTGCCAGGGTGGTGCTGTTGGCACCTCGTGAGCCCTGTGTGTGTGTCAGAGGAACCCTCTGGGCTGTGCCAGGGGCCCCGTGATGCTCATGGTGCCACCGTGGGCGCTGCAGGAGGCCAGCCTTATCTCTCCCTGTGCCAAGCTTGGCCCATTGTTGATTGTTCTCTTCCCAATCAGGAAGAGAAGGTAAAAACAAACCCTATTTTTTTTCTGCAGAACGGCTCTGAGTCTCCATTCCTGATGTCACTGTCCAGGTCTGACACTCCTGGGACAGCAAAGACCCTCTGGAGGGACGTGGTCATCCGATGGACCAGGAGAGCCCTTGCAGGATGAAGCAAAGGCTTTAGGACTGAGCTCTTGTTCATTTTGCACCCAACCTCATCCCTGTAGTCTTGCTCTCCCTGAGCCCTCCAACCCAGCAACTCCCAGAACCAGAGGATAGAAAACCCTGGACATCTGGTGAGGATGCTGAGGATGGCTCGGAGGCCCTCTGGTCCCCTGGGCTGGCAGGGCAGCCAGCTCTGCCTGCCACAACAGCCTCTACACCCACAGTTTATCCCTAACCTGGTTTCTATTCTAAGCCCTATTTTTTTTTCATGGGTCTCCTCCCTCTTTTGCTGTGCCCCACTTTGCCCTCCCGCCAGTGCTGGCTCTGGCTGCTGCTGACCCTGATCCCAGCAGAACCTGCCTGAAGTCAGTAATAAAATGCACCAGTGAGGTGAGGCTGCTTGGGTCAGAGTGGCTCCTGCTTCCCCAGGCTGGGATTAAGGAGCTGCACATTGGATTTACCTGCAATAGTTTATGGTGGGAGGGGAAAAGCAAGAGGAATGGGGCCACGGAGACTTTTCTTTCATGGGAAAGCCAGCTGGAGGATTAACAGTTTTCCTGGTGTTTTCTTAGTGGGCTGCAAAAATGCCATTTTTATGGTACTGGGGGTGGAAGGCAACTTCTTCAGCCAGTGCTGCTGGCAGGGCTGGGTTTGAAGCCATATGCCAGCCAGAGCTGACCCACAACCTCTTCAGAGCTCCTCCAGATATTCCCTTGGTCAACTGGGATCCAAAGCACCACTCCTCCAAAAGGTATCATTAGAAGAATCACGTTTTTCCAAGCTAACTGGTTGTATGGGTCTGGCTGTGCTGATGAAATAGCTGCCAGGCAGCATGTGAGTTATCCCTCTGGATGGCAGGGAGCATTGGGCACTCGCTTGGAAGAAGAAACAAAAACTGCCCTTGGTGAGGGCCTAGTTCAGCAGGGCTCTGGTGTGCTGCCTGTGCCCACTGGGAAGGATAACTGGGTACTGGTTGTGTCCCTAGGCCAGGAAGATGGAGTTGAGACAGACCCTCTCCTCATCCCCTCATCTCAACTATAATCTCTGCGCAGCAGCCAAAAGTGGGAAAAAAAAGGTTACAGCCACCTGAGAGCAGCGAGGTGGGGATGCATTCTTGGAGTCCGGCTGGATTTGGGCAACCCTTTGGCTCCAAACCAACGCTGCAGCCCGAATGAGTGACGCAGCACACTGGATTCCCAGCCCAGCCGGGCGGCTCGCTCCTCTCCAGCACTGCCTCCCGGGCACGGCCGGTTACATCACGGCCCTGCCTGCCCTCGCCTACCCTGCGGCCGGGGCAGCGTGGGATTGGGCGCCTGCCCCGGGACCGCGGCTGCCAAATTGCTGTTTGCACCCAGGGCAGCACCAACCTGCCATGCCGGGGAAAAGCATGGACACATGCCCAGAGAGGGCCAGTGCCCATCTCAGGGGCAGGGGCTGCATTGTGCAATCTCTCCTCTTGCCAATTAAAGCTGTGCTTGGGGCTTCTTAATGAGCAGGGAGCTTTCTGTATTGCAGGAATTCCTGGTTTTCATGAATTCAAGGTATCCTGATACCACAAAGAACGGGGGAACATAATAAAGACACAGATACTGCTCAGTATCCACCTTAGCTCTGGTTTCTGAAACTGGGCAAATGCGACAGCCCCAGCAGAGCCTGTTCAAAAACTCTTGGGGGACAAAGGAAGAGGGACTCAGCCTTGAACCCTGCTCTCCCTCCCAGGCCCTTTCCCTTCTGGCATGTGAAGCCAGCAGTGGAAGCTGGCAGGGAGAACTGTCCCCCAAAAGCAGCTGTGGGTACTGACACTCAGCCACCCTGGCAAACCACCCTTGCTCGGTCACAGATCAGCCCAAGGTGGCGAGTGCCAGCTAATGCCATCCTGGGGTCTATATCCTCCTTCCACACACTGAGGAGGATGGAAACATCCCTCTGTCCTTGAGAAGGCAGAGGATGGAGCCTGGAGTTACACTGCCTGCCCTGAGTGGTAAAAATGTTGTGTGGGCGTCTGATAGGGACCTGCTGGCCCGGGTGCCTGCCTGCAGGGACATGTGTGTGGCCAGCCCCAGTGGCTCTAGTTGGGGACCAGAAGGGCACCTGGGAGCTGGAGAGGCTGGGGTTGGGTAGTGCTGTGTTTACAAGTAGAAACATTTAATTTTTGAGGACTGGAAGTGTAGAGTTGTGTCCAAGAGCACCATTCCAATTGCTGGCTGCTGACTGGAACTGGAGCCATGGCTGGTTCCCTCCTCAGGGCTGATCCTTGCCAGGATCTTGACAGGACCCCACAGAACTTCAGCATTACAGAACAGCTGCCAGGCTGGCAGGAAAGGAGACTCCACCATCCCTTGGCGGCACTGTTGGTGACAAGCTCAGCATTATGGCCGTGGAGAAGGACAGAGCCCACGGCATCTCCACCTGTGTTGGGTAACACCTGGCCAGGCAGTGACGCCAGGGACACAGGGGTGGGGGCAAGCAGTTTCGGTCGGGGCAAGAGCAGAGGCATCCAAACCAGTGATTACCTTGGCCCTGAGCTGCTAAGTGGAGGAAGTCTGTGATTAGTTGACACCTCCAGCCAGGCTTTGGATTTTAAGCTGGGCTGGAGCAGGGGTGGATGACAACTGCTTTATTCACTGCTGATATATAAAATTGAAAACACGGCCTAGGTGCAGTACCAGGATATGCTGGTGGTGGATATGCAGTGAGGCCCCAGGGGCTTTGGGGGTGCTCATGGGGAAAGGTGGGTTTTGGTGCTGTGGCTTTGAGGCCTGGGGTGGGATATCCGAGGGCTCAGGGCAGGGCTTTGTGCTGGGTTTGATTTCCATGTGCTTGGAATAAACCTCCCTTCACCAGCCACTGCTGTGAGTTTCATGCAGCCTTGGGAAGTAAAGAAATTACAGCTGGTGCTTATCCCTGAGCTTTGGGGCTCTTGTGTTTGCAGGTGGCTACTAGAAAGGGAAGAGGGGAGGTGGTTGTGTTTGGACCCATGGCATAGCTGATACCAGGCGTGTGTTTAACTCCACACAGGGAAGAATCTCTCACTCTGCCAGGCCATGCCAAGGGTCTGTCCCCACCCTGCAAGTGAAGGGATGTTTGTGGTCTATCCCTGCAGCACAGCAGCACTCTGGCCTAGCCAGAACCCAGAGGACCATTGTCCTAACCCTGGAGCCAGAAGGCTTCAGGCTCTACAGTGCCAAGTAGCCCCTAAAGCTTGCAGGAGTAAGGAGTCAGGTTGATGTCTCCATACCTGGCTGCTGCTGGCAGATAAATCCCAGCTGTTCTTACCCTGGGGTGAACATCACTGAGGTTTGTCAGAGCAATTCCCCCCCCTACAACCCCTCCAGCACCCATCTTGGGGTCAAATGGATGAGAAAAATACAGCAGCAACGAAAAGGATGGCGTCAATGACACTGAGGCTGTGGGGCCTCCAACCCCCTTCTGTCTGGACAATGCCCTCTGAGGGGTTTTGCCATTCAGCCCCTTCCATGCGGAGGTGTCGGGGCAGTGCAGGGCAGCACTGGACCAACACAGAGGCTGGATAAGACCAACACAGAGGCTGGATAAGACCAGGAATTATCCACAATGCCTCCCCCGCAGCCAGTGCACGACCCGGGGCTTTGCCCGCCCTGTCTCGCCGTCGTCCGGCCTGTGCCATGCAAACAGATCGGCCAGATTAGGCAGCCCTGGGATCCAGCTTCTTCCCGGAGCTGCTGAGCACGAGCGGGAAGTTCTCTGTGGCCTGAAGTGGCCATTTGGGCCCTGCAAACAGCGAGATATCCCGGAAAGGGTGTTTATTTAAGGTTAAAAGCCTGACTTTGCCAAGTGTCGCAGGGCTGGGAGGATGTGGACTGCAAACCAGCCCTTGATAGATCTGGCATCTCACCCCCGTGCCAGCCCCGTCCCAGCCTGGCACCACTGGAGCTCACACAGAGGCTGTGGCTGCACCCAAGGCCTTGACCCCTAAGAGAGGACTTAGCAACAATGGGATGGGGCTCAGCGGCTGTGTCCCCCCAACATCCAAGGTTTTGGTCCCTAAAAGGGGACTTTGCATCCCATGAGGGAGGGCTTGGTGGCTGTGCCAGCTCTGGTGTCCACTGGGAGCTTGTTGCCCTGACACACAGATCAGGCTGGGTCTCACCTTCTCGGAGGCCATGAGCTCAGGACTCAGCACCCCTTGGGGGCCCACCAGACCAGGGCTAAGCATCCCTTGGGAGCCCACCAGCACAATGCCCTGCAGTTTTGGTCAAACGACAGTCCAAGCAAGCGGTGCACGGAGGTTTGACTCCCTCTGGTGCCTGCCCCGTGGCTCCCGAGCTCGTCCTTCTCTCTTTCCTCATTCCACAGGGAGGGAAGGTTTGGGGTGCCCCAGCTGGCCTCGGGCAGCCCCGGGGTGGATGGTGAGGGGGGCCCGGGGCTAATCTCCTACCCTGGGAGCAGCTATGGGAGCTGCTCGGCTGTGGAACTCGGGATGTGCCAAACACCCGTGTACCACGGCCCGAATTTGGGAGGGGGGAAGGAGCTGCTCTCAGGGTGATGGAGGCAGAGCTTTGCCTGCAGATGGAGCTCCTCGCTCGGCCGCTGGGCTCAGGGAAAGCGGCGGAGTGAGGCGATGAATCCGGAGAATTTCTCCTTCTTGAGGACCCCACAGTTCTGCCAGACCCCGAAAGACAAAAAGAGGAGGGGGATGGTGGTAATTAATCTCCGATTGAGTAAATTACCCAAAAGCTTGGTCTGAAAGATGTGGGAAGAAGTGCTGCCCCAAACCAGGTATTATAACAGTGAATCTCTGCAAACTCGGCGATGTCAGGGGAAGGGGGGTGGTGGTTCTCAGTGCCTGGCTGAGGCAGCCACGGGATCTGGTGGTGTCCCACTGCCAGCCCCTGCAGCCTGAGCCTTTCTCCCCCAGGGAGGAGGAGGAGGGTGGGCAGGGTGGGTGGCTGTACGGAGGGAAGGGCTGCTGAGAGAGCTCTGCCTCCTCACCACAACCCTGGGCTGCAAACACTGCAGCTTTTCCATATTCCTGCATTTGGGCTGGAAACTGCATTTCTGGGCCTGCAGTAGGGGCTGCCCCACGGGCTGGGGGGGCCCTGGGAGGGCTCAGCAAGGAAGCGCTTGCAGCTGCTGGGTCCTGATGGCCTGACATATGTGTCCTAGTGCCAGGCTAAAATGGCCCGTTTTCCCCTCTTTGGGGAGCAGGGACATGGGAGGAGCTTGCAGGGAGCCAGATTTGGCCTTTCCAGGGGCTGGGCTCAGTTCTAGGGGCAGAGTGGGTCAGATGAGGACAGTGGCGGGGTCTGAGTCCCGTGGCACACTCGGGATGCCTGTGGGACCCTGGTGGTGCCCAGGGCAAGGGACAGCCACAGGGTCAGCAGCTGCTGGCCAGAGCTCGCTGCTTCAGGGATTACGCTGATCCCCTCCAGCTGCCCTGCTGTGTGCTGAAGGATTTCTGAGACTTACACATGTTTTCCCTGCTAAATTGGAGGTGTTTGTGTCCACAGTGCAAAGGCCAGGTCAGTGTTTGCTTTGATCTCTAAGATCTCAGCTGGGTCAGGGGAATTGTGTGACTTGGCCTGTGAGTGGTGGAAAATCAGATGTAGTTTGGGGTTTAAAAGTTTCTTGTGGAAGTGGAGCTCTGTGAGGCAGCAGATTTAGGGCTACAGTCCTGAACCTGCTGACTGTCCTGACAGTTCTGCAGACTCTCCTTACAGTTTCTGGTCTGTGGTCAGCGTGGTGACTCCCATCTTGGCTGTACCTCTTTTGGGTTCAGCACTTTTTCTCAGAAACCAAAATTCAGCCTCTCCCATGTAGTTTTCAACCCACTTTGTTCTCTTCTCCCAGGTGGCCCCTGGCCCTAGTGGCAGCACGGAACTGAGTGATGCCATGGACCTGCCTCTCCCTGTGCCAGCTGCAATGGGATCCTCGTGGATCATGTTGGTCTTGGATGTGTGACTGATCCCCACCCCCTCCTCAGCTGCCCCCTCATAGCCAGTCCTGCCCCGTTGTGCAATGGCAGTTCCAGCACAGCTCACCCTTGGCCCTGCCAAATGGCACCCTTGGAGCAGGGCTGCCACCCTCCTGCCACTGTCCATTGTGGGGACATCCAAGGTGTGACAATGAAGGTATGTATCCCCCAGGAGCAGCCCCATTTGATGTACCTTTGGGTCTGACACCCACCTCCCCTGGCCTGGCAGCACCCATGGGTGCTCTCCCAGCTGTGGGCAGGTGGCAAAAGCCATTCTGCTCATCAGAATGAATCACTGGTTGGGCTTCACACACCACCGTGATTGCTCAGTGCCCCTGGCTCTAGAAATGGTCTTTCCTAAGGAATGCACTTACAGTGGAAATGAAACCTCAGCAGGTCTCTGATGCACTCTCAGCTCTGCCCCTTTTGCAGTAGCTGGGATTTTTTTTTTAATTTCTTTTTTTTTTTCCAGAGGATGATTACAATTCCCTGGGGCTTGGTGTAACCTGGGTGTGAGGTTTGCTTCCCTGCAAATCGTGGCAGTGATGTGATGTTACTGGAGGTGCTAAGCCCATCCCAGTTTGGGACTGTGATATCCTAGTGATGGGTGTAGAAAACCAGCCTTGTTTGTTGCAGATCCATAGGGATTTGATGGATGTCAATGTTCATTAAAGTTTTGGCAGATCAGTTGAGTTAATTTGAGGTTTGGCAAGGAGAAATAACACAGCAAGAAGAGATTCAGTGCCACCGAGAGGAACAATGTGATTTTAGCTTTCCTTCATAAAGAAATAGGGCTCTGGAGGTCCTGGTCTGTGCAATGGCATCCTCAAAGCTTTGGGATGCCGGTGTCTGGGTGATGAGCCAGGAGGCAGTGATGGAAAATGGGGCAAATTCATACAGAATCAAGTCAGAAGAGAAGAGAGACTGCGGGGGTCAGAGCTGGATGCCAGAGGGACACATTTTGGGTGGCCTGGTCCCTGGCGGGTGTCGCTGGGCTCGGGGCTCCCCGGCAGAGCGGAGGGCGCTGGGCGGCTCCGCGGCAGCTGCAGTTTGGGCAGGCGGGCACAGGCAGCCGCTCCTTCCTGCAGCTTGCTCCCCGCTCTGGAAAACCCGATTTTCTCCCCAAAACGGCTCCCCTGTGGGACAGGCAACGTTTGCTCCCTCTCCCTGGCAAAAGCGAAACCCTATCCCTGTCCTCAGTGCTCCGCTTGGGTTTCTCAGGGATATTCCTGGCGCTTGGCTCCTTCGCCTCCAACATTTCCATTGCCTCTCTCCATCTTTTTTCCACTCCTTCCCTCCTCTGCCGCCGCTTCCCGGTGCCCTGGCCAAGCGTCCCCTCCACGGCGCCGCTGCCGCGGCTGCTCCCCTAAATGGGCCACGGAGGCGGATTATTGCCGTCGCTCATCTGCATTCGCCCTCCTCCCGGTCCTCCCCTGCTCCTCCCTTCTCCAAATCGCAGCCGCCCCGGTGCGCGGAGCCGGGCGGGCTGCCCGGGCGCCCAGGAATGGCCAGCGCCGGGAGCGGCTCCGAGCCGGGGACGGCGTGAGTAGAGGGCTGTGGTGTCCCTGTGGTGGGAGGCTGGGTGGCTCTCCGGCCGTCTCCGCCGGCTGCGTCCTCCTTGGGTTGTCTATTTTTTTCCCATCCCTGCCCTTCCCGTGTCCTTCGGCGGCGGCAGGAGCCGGCAATTCCGTCCGCGGTGGGTCGGGGTGCTGGGGTTGATCCTCTGGGGGTGACACCTCTCTGCTCAGCAGGGAGATGCCGCTGGAGGATGGGGACCCGGTGAGGCCGAGGGGACGGCAGGTCAACGGCGAGGTCAGCAGTGTCCCCCGGCTCAGGGGGATGGGGGATCCCTCGCTCCGGAGCACGTCCGCACCTGCCAGCAGCAGGACAGACACGATGGCACACGGCTGGGAGCCGGGGCCAGCACTGGGTGACGGGGACGTGATCCCCGGGGGAGCCCCACAGCAATGGAAGCCCGAGGAAGCCCTGATGACCGAGCTTTCAGAGCTGGTGCAGAAGGTGGTGAAGAGCAGCAGCTGGTGGGAACGGCACGGTGTGGACATCAGCATCCTTGCCTGCAGCTTCCTCCTGCTCCCGGCAGGTAACCTGGCTCAGCCCTTCCAAACCATGGCCAGGGAGGTCCCCAGGGGTCCCGCTGCCTCCTCATGACTGCTTTGTGCTGGGAGCCTGTTGGAACCTATTGAGGTTTTAACAAAGCCACAATAACTCCTTTACCCCGTGACTGGGCACACTCTGACCCCACAGCAGGTGACCATGACACCCGGGGTACAGCCTGGGGTGGGGGGCAGTGGTGTTTGGGGTGTTTGGGGTACAGCCTGGGCTGAGGGCATGGTGCCCAGGCAGATGTACACAGCACAGGACAGTGGGTGGTGTCCCACCATGGGACAGGGAAACCATGGTGGTTTTGGTGGCAATGGCCCTGGCTGTGGTGGGTGGAGGGGAAAACAGTTGAGTGTAGGTCTCTGGTGGCATGGCTGGAAATCTGGGATCTTCTCTTGCTGTTGAACTCCTGGCAATGCTGAAATCCTGGCAGAGTAATGACACCAGTGGAAGCCAGATCCCAGAACTGAGGGGTGGGATCAGGCACCTGCAGCACTCGTTGCCATCGAGGCTAGAAGTGGCCAAATCTTCAGCACAAGGGTGAGTGTGGCTGGCCCAGTCAGGAGGACGATGAGGAGGCAAACTCTGACTTGCGTGGTTTTAATACCTGTAACTGTGGCTGAAGAACAGGTTTAGGGCAGTAGCTGCTTTGGGTGTAGCAACACCTCCAGCCTGGCTCAGAGGGCTGCAGGACGTGCATGGCCGAGCTCCTGCCTGGCTGGTTTCTCCACAGGGTTCCTGTGCCTGCGGTCAGCCCAGGCCATCCCTTTCCTGGTGGGTGTCCTCACCCTTGGCGTGGTGCATCACACCCTGACCGTCAAGGGTAGCCACCTGGCTAGCCACAATGCCTTGACCGAGTCCAAGTCCTGGAGCAAAGTGTGGGCTATCTTCTTCATTGAGGTGAGTGGGGCAGCCCCTGAAAACACCCCATCGGCACCTTGCAGTGGTGGGGAATGTTTGGAATGATGGGAAAGGTTTCTAGTGCTCAACTCTTAAAAGTCCATTGCCAGACTGGTTTGGGGTCTGTGGGGTGCAGAGCATCATGGTGCTCCATTGTGGTTCCAGAACATCTCCCTGGGTTCCTCCCACACCAGCCCAAGCCAGGCAGTGTCCAACCCTGGCACCACAATTTCTCTCTCTTCCCTCCCAGCTCTGCTCAGCTTTCACAGTTGAGCAGGCCACCTACAACCATGTGAAGATCCACCACGGCTACACCAACATCATCGGCCTGGGGGACTCCAGCACGTGGAAACTTCCCTTCCTGAACCGCTACGTTTACATGTTCATCGCGCCTCTCGCGGTGCCCATCCTGACTCCTCTGGTTGCACTTGGTACGTGTCCCGGGCGCCTTGGGACAGGGTGGTGGGTGTGGGAAGCTTGTGACTGCCCAGGTGTCACCCCACCCAAGGGTCCTGCTTTGTTTGGAGGCATCACATTAACTACACCAGCCCCTGGTGGGTCACTGGGCTTCAGGAAAAGCCGGAGGTGCTGTGCTCACCTGGGGACCACATCTGCTGCATCTACTTTGTTCTGATGCTGAAAAAACACTTCACTTTTCCTGGATGTTGAAATCTCTGGCAAAAGCCATGATGAGCCTGAAGCACCCCAAATCCATTCTCCTTTAATTCAGATCTGTGGCCATAATGGGGTTCAGTGTCACACATGGGTCTCAGGTTGATCAGAGCATTGTGCAGGGTGTTTGATAGCAATGTATGGGGTGGAGGTTTGGGGGGCTGCGGGGGCCAGACACAAAGAGCTTGGGCAGGAAAGTTGGTGGCTCCAGGGAAGTAATGGTGCCAGCAAACAGTCATGGAGAAGAGTCCAGAAAGCAGTGAGAGGCTGGGGAAGCAAAGCCCTCCAGGCTGCATGACCCAGCTCTGGGCAGTGCCAAAGGCACAGACAATGACTTGGCAAATTGTAAGAAATGAAGGTACATCTGAATCCCCTGAGTGATGATGCACAGCTGGATCTGCTGCTCTGGGGAGGCTCTCAGACCCACACTCCAGCAGTTCTGTAGGGTTTGGGCCAACCTGGATGATGGGGAAGGTGAGTTTGTAGGCTGGGCTATGGGGCTATTGTCACACTGGCAGCCTGACTGCTGGAGCAGCAGCAGTGGGAGGGAAACATCAACACCTCTCCCATGCGCTGCCTCCTCTTCCTTGTGCAGATTTATTGAGGAACGTGGAGTGGAAAGCAGCTCTCCGGACCCTCTGCTGCATGTTTCTGGGGTTTTACTGCCATTACTGGCTCCTGATCCACGTCTCGGGCTTCCAGTCACCGTGGTCCGCCCTGCTGTGCATGCTGCTTACCCGCTCCCTCCTGGCCCATCCCTACATCCACGTCAACATATTCCAGGTACAGACATGAAGCTTCAAGATATTCCAACAGTGCTGGAGACAGGTGAACCACCGCCCAGTGCCGGTGACAAAGCCCTGGCTGGAGCTTGTGTCACCTTGACGCGAGTGGGTTCAGTTGTCACCTCCCTTGTGCTGATGTTGTCACCGTAACAGGATCAGGCTGGTGGTGCTGGATGGAAAGTGGTGGCCCTTGGAAAATGTCAGGGCAGATGAGGGCGTGAGGATGATGTCCTCTGCAGTGGCTGGCAGGATTGGGAGGGCTGATGTGTGTTCCAGGTGGTGTTACAGGCCCTGGGGTGGGGAGATGCTGGTGGGGATGTGTTGGGGGAACAGAGTCCACAAGCTCCTTGGTGGCTCCATGGATGGACAAACACAAGATGGAGTGACTTTAGGGACAAACCCAGCTCTGGGGCTGGTAGAGATACCCCAAAATGTGGCTCTTCATGCCCACACAGAGGCAGAGCTGTAATTGGCTCTGCTGGGAAGAGACCAGGGAGGTGACAGGCGCCACGGGGTGCCCACCCTGCCTCTCCCACAGCACATCGGCCTCCCCATGTTCTCGGCTGAGCGCAAACCCAAGCGGATCCACCTCATGAGCCTGGGTGTCCTCAACCTGCCCCGCAATGCCCTCCTCGACTGGTCCTTCGGCCACTCGCTCATCAGCTGCCATGTGGAGCATCACCTCTTCCCCAGCCTCTCTGACAACATGTGCCTGAAGGTGAGACGACCCCACAGGGTGGCTGGGAGGTGACATGGGGACGAGCCATCCACCTCCCGACCACCTCTGCCAGACCTGTCTGTGCTGCTCCTTCCCATGCTGGAAACTACTCACTGCTCTGCAACAGCCCCTAACCCACCTCCTGCCACCCCATTCCTGTTTCTCCTGGGTTTCTGCTCCCTGCTCCTTCTCCTGGTCCCAATTCCAGCCTGCAGCAGCCTTCCAGCAGTCCAGGATCCTCCCAGTCATTTCATTGGGAAAGTATCCCCAGCATTGCACAGTCCAGTTTTGGGTTCAGACAACGTCCAGACAAACCTCCTATCACTTTGGTCATGCCCTTACTTGCCGTTCTGAGGTGCAGAGTGTGTTCAAAATGTGTGCTCTGAGCACTGCCCCAGCTGGAGGGGATCCCAAGGCAGGTCCATACCCTGCCCTTCAGCACAGGATCACCACTCAATTAGTGCTATGCCCTCGTTTTCAGTGTCCTTTGCTTGAGCTCACAGGGCTGGCAGGACCTACCTCCCCCGAAGAGGTATTGCAGGGAAAGAGGTAATTAAGTCTGTGGCAACCTCCCAGTCCCATCACTGAGCTGGCTGTGTGGGCATGTGGGAATTATGATGGGTGTGAACGATGAGCATTTGTGGCTGGCTCTCATTAGAAGCCTCATTAGGACACCTCTCCTAATTTGGAATCCTACAAAGGCATTTTGCCAGGGTGAACTCCCTGTGATGCTGCAATTGGAATCCATCTTCCTCTTAATATTCACAGCAAAAATGCTACGGCTGGTGCTGCCTGCTCCAGCCCAGCTTTGGGCACGTGGGATGGGTTTTCTGGGCATGTTTCAGGCAAACACCAGGGCATCCTGCAGAGCCGTGATGTTACCTTTGCCTTTGCAGATCAAACCTGTCGTCTCCCAGTACCTGAAGCAGAAGAAGCTGCCCTACAACGAGGACACCTACAGCTCCAGGCTCTGGCTCTTCCTCCAGAGATACGAGGAGCTGATGGTCCATGCTCCCCCCATCACGGAGCTGGTGGGCATCCAGTGAGGGCTACGGGGCCGCAGCACTCGGGGGGCTGTTTCCCGCAGGCACATTCCGAGGGATGGTTTCAGCAGGACCAACACCTCCATGAAGTCACGGTGTAGGAAACATCCCTCCCTGAAGTCTTGCTTTTGGCTACAAGATGGTGCACAGAGCCACTGCAAGGGGAGAGCCAGGTGGTGCAACACCAGGGACAGGAAAATCGAGGTCCCTCAACAGTTATTCCCGGCCAGGGTTTAGTTTTATCCACTCTGCTTTCACACCTGGGGAGAGGAAACCCCCCCATCTGTGGGGGATGCGACACCACATCCAGGACATCTGGAACTGGGAAGCACCAGGATCTGTAGGATGTAGATGCAGCTGTGTGGTCGTGGTCTCAGGGAAGGGGTGGATGGTGGGGAGGGGGTTGTGTCACTGCTGCTTGTGCTTTGCCTGACTTTGGGCTAAATCAATCCCTCCTAGGAACAAAGATTTGGCAAATTCAGCCTTAACTCTTGGAGTGGATTTCCTTTGTCATTGGGTTTTGTTGCTGGAGGAAGTCTTACTGGTATCCCGTGGTGCCCAGGGTAGGACTGGGGGAAAGACCCTCACCCCGTGGGGGGGTGTCTCTATTGGGGTGTCACAGGTGACCCCAGATCTGGTCATTGCCAGGGCGAGAATTTATCAAGGGAATTACCTGCCAGAGGCAGGTGTCCAGGGCTTGGGAGACTTTCCCTGTTTAAGGAGGGTGAACTCTGCCCCCTGTGCTGCTGCCAGGGGATGGGATGCTCACTTGGCCAGTTAAGCCCCCTCTGGGAGGTTGTGTCAAGCTTCACCAGGGTGCTCTGCTGTCCCAGACCTGCAAGACCAATGACAAAGTCCACCCCAGTGTCACGGTAGGCAGCTGGCAGCAGAAAGGGCAAGTGGCCAAACTGGGACCAGGGTGGCTTTACTCTGAGCCTGGGGTTTTGCTCCCTGGTTTGAGTTGTCCTCCCACGTGGGGTGGACCCTCGCGGTGCCACGGTGTGGATTTATAAGGCTTCACAGGCAAATGTGTGCCAAGGCACAGGGATGCTCTGCCCTGGTCCTGCCCTGTGGCAGGGTGACTTGCAGCAGGCAATCCATGGTGTCTGCTTCTCCACCACAGCCAGGAGCATCCTCAGATGCACTGGAGAAGTGTCCCTGCAATATGAGGCTGGAGCTGGGATGGCCATGGCATCCCTGTGCAGATGATCCAGACTCAGGACAAGGAAAAGTGGCCCTGGATCCATCCAGTGTGACCCGTTTGGCATCAGAAATGTTGAATTATTGATTTATCCTGGGCTGGGGCCCAGGGGCTGCTGATGCACTGGTCTGGTGGCATTGCCACCTCTATCCAGGCCCATGTGGGTCATCGATCCAGGACATTATGAAACACCCAAAGGACAAATTCCCATCCTTTGAGCAGGGGTTAGGCTGGGTCTGTAGGCAGGGGAGCTGCTGCAGGGGTATGGCCAGAGCAAATGTCCTGAATGCTCAGGGGGATCAAAGACCCTCCCCAGTACTGCCCCACCCCAATTCATCTCTCAATTGAGCATCAAAGATAAATTAAGATAAATGTGACAAATTATTGGCATTCCCAGCTCCAATGAGGGGGTGAGGGAGCATTAGAGGTGCTTTTGGTTCAGGCAGGGTAATCATAACCTCACATGTTCCTGTTTGTGGGCACAAAATGCTCTTTTGCCTTCTCCTGCTGCAAAGAGATCAGCCCCAAAATGTTCCCAAGCATTGGTCGGAGCAACAGTCCATTTCCCAGCTGGATTTTATGGATGTTGTTTAAAGCAATGCCACCTGAAGGCAACTGTTTGCAGGTCCCTCAGCCCCCAGGAGACGGCCTGTGATTTGGGAAATAGATGGATTATTCTCTGCCAGAACTGGTGGATACAGAAGTTAATGGGGGAAAGGGAGAATTCTGGGGAAAAAAGGAGGATTCTGACACCTGTGCTTGGAACCCTCCAAATTTAAACCAACTGCTTTTGTGGATGACCTCTGTGGTGATATTTGGAGCTTCCAGCCTTGCATCATTCAAATCGATGATTGCTGTGCTGACCTAAGGATGAGGGTTTGGTGCCGTCGGAATTCCTGGTCGTCGCCACAGCCCCTCTGAAGGAGTGGGTGCAGAAGGAGGCACAGAGCCAGCTGCCATTCTCAGTGTGCCTTTACAGAAAGCCACCAACCCATTTCCAAGACCCGGAGAGAAAGTGTGTTGGTTTTATGATCCATATTACAACCGGCTCCTGGCTGTAAACTCCTCATGGTCTTAATTGCATTTAAAAAGCCCCATCAAGCACTTGCCTGCGTGCTCTGGCATCTGGCCAACTTTTAAATGTCTGCTAGACCCTATGAGATGATTTTTCTGGCCAGTGTGTTGTGCAGGGGCTGAACCAAGATGAGATGTGGTCCTCCTGCATGGGAGGTGTGAGCACCAGCATTTGAAATGCGCTGGGTGATGGGGATGAAGGAGGAAACAAAGCAGAGACCCTGGGCACGCTGGGGCAGGGGTTCTGTCAGCATCATTTATCCACTCTCTCTGGCGTTAATGTTTTACCCTTTATCGAAGGATGCTGGAGGTTTTCCCCTGGCAAGAGCAGGGTAGCTGTGCAGCACATGGTTAAAATCAGCCTGAGCTTCGCTTTCCCAGGCAGACCTCGGCAGCTGGTCGCTTTTTGGGCGGTAAAGGGGCGCAGGCAATTAGCAGCACCAGCGATGATGATGCTGCGAGAGCGCGCCGGGTACCTCGGACGTCTCACCATAGAGAGCGGCGGTGGGAACGGGCCGGCACACGGCTCTTCCTGCCTCTCCTCTCTATGGTATCACCCCTCACTTCCGGTCAGCCCCGGTGGAAACGGCGAGCTGCCATTGGCTGTCGGTGCGGGGGCGGGGCCAGGCGGCGGGGGTAGGCGGGGTTATTCTAAGCAAGGCGCCGTCCCGCCTCACGGTTGGTCGGTGGGGAGGAGGGGCGGAGCCGGGCCGCTGAGGGGCGGGGCCCGGGGGCGGCCGCGGAACCGGCCTGGGGGGGACACGTGTCCGGCGGGGACCGGGACAGCGCCGGGACAACCGGGGCAGCCGGGACTGTGGGCCCGAGGGGCTGCGGAAACCGCGCCCCGCAGGCCCGTGCTCCGCCCCTGGGGCTGCGAGAGGCGCGGGGCCCCCGGCACCCCCGTGCGCGGGGTCGGGGGTCTCGGTTCTGGCGCTCTGGAGCAGTTGACACCCCGCCGGCCCCGGCCCGGCCGTGAGCGCCAAGGCCGCTGTCCCTGACCTCGGGGCGTTCCCGCCTCCCCGGGTGCGGTACATAAACCCCGGGCCCGCTCTGCTCCGCTGCGGCGATGGCCGGCGCGGGGGGACGAGCCCCGCTGGGTGGGTGCCGGGCTCCCGGGACGGGCTGTGCCGCCCCAGGCGGGTGGCGGCTCCGGTGGCTTCACGCCCTGCCTGTCGTTCTCCCCTGCAGGTCTGCGGCGGTGGCTGTCCTCGCCTGCCCCGGCGCCTCGGGTCTGCGTGGTGGGCAGCGGCCCCGCCGGCTTCTACACGGCTCAGCACATCCTCAAGGTACCGGGATGGGACCTGGCCGCGGGGGAGGGCAGGGATCTGCCCACCGAGGGAGGTGTCTCTGCCCGGCTCCCAGCAGCTTCTGGGGTGGTTTAGTGGGCTCCTGGCTCTGCTCCAGCCGGGTCGGTGTTGTTGAGGGGCTTCTTGGGGCAGCCCAGACCCCACAAAGTCCTCCTGGGCCTCTTTGGCTGGGGTAGGTACTGCTGCCTCCATCCCTGCCTGCCCCTGGGCTGTCCATTCGGGACTTAGCTTGGTTGCTGTGAGTTCATCTCAAGTGATTTTTCTAGAATCAAACAATCAGCAGGAATCTGCCTTGCTCAAAGTTGTTGTCACCCCGCAGGAATGACATTAACTGCGTGTTAAAAGTGAATGTGTGGGACCTGCTCTCCTCCCTCCTCCTTCCCCAGCAGAATTAAGACACGTGGGTGATGCTTTATCTTGCGTCTGCGAATTTCAGTGCTCTGTGTGGTCAGGTCTCTTGGGAAATGAGACCTGAACACAGAACTGGGCTGCTGGCACCCTCCAGAGATACAGCAGCTTAACAGCATCATTAAACCCAACTGTGTTGTCTCGGGATGTGTTGGAAAATAGCTGTTACTAAGCCTCAGGGACGAATTTCAGGGCTGCTTAATCTCGGGAAGAGGCTGACTCAAAATACAAGATTACAAAAGCCTTGCAGCCAAACATCTGTCTCAGGCTCTGACCCTGAGGTGACTCAGCCCAGGCCATCTCAGGGCATGGGGCATCTCTGCTGGGGACTGGGAGATGTCTGGCAGGTCCCCCAGCCCCCAGGGGCTGGACTGGCTGCTTCCCAGCTGGCATGGGGGCTGTCTGATCAGCCCCCCAGGTGTTGGATACCCACCAGGTTAGTGTAGAAAGGAGCTCAGGGCTGGGTAGGGAGATAGAGCTCCACAAAATTAACTTGATGGTGGTTGGGGTCACTCTGTGCTACATCTTGTGGTCTGAGCTGGCAGTTGCAGGTGCAGCATCATTCTACTCCTGGAAGAGGCTGTTTCTGGCTTGCTGCAGCCCAACCTCCTGCCCTGTATTTCCCCCAGCTGCAGACGAGTGTTGCTGGGCTCCTGTGGCCTTTCTGTCCTCATCCCAGCTGTGACTTTCCTCTCCCACAGCACCATGGCGGGGCCCTGGTGGACATCTACGAGAAGCTGCCTGTTCCCTTTGGGCTGGTCCGTTTTGGGGTGGCCCCAGACCACCCTGAGGTGAAGGTTGGTGCTGGCTCCCTGCCTTTGCCTGTGTGGTTGACAGTGGTGGGTGCAGCTGAGGTGGCCACTGTCCTTCCTGGTGCCTCGGGCTGTCAGTGACATGGAGCTGTCACACCAGAGAGGTCCAGAGCAGCTCTTGGTCCATGCTCGGGACACAGATGGGTGACATGTGACACCTGGCATTAGGGCTCTGCACAGCAGGCCAGAGCCAGGAGCTTGTGATGGGAAGTGCTGGTCAGCCTTGCCTAGAGCAAGGCCCAGGAGCATGGATGGGTTTCTTTGTCCCTGGGCACTTTGGGCCAGCAAGATCTCACCTGCTCATTGCTGCTGCTGTTTGCCCCTCCATCAGTACCAGTTCTGGGAACACACAGATCTCCTCATGGGGGCCGTGGAGGTGGGCTGTAGGTGCTCTCCTGGGCAAGGAAAAGTTAAACCAAGGATGTCCCAACCATTTTCCTTTGCCTGGTAGTGAGTTGTACCCAGGAGTATCTGAGCTGGAGTGGAGGTGGTTGGAGGTGTAGGACACAGGAGATCCAGACACAGCCAAGTCTTGCAATGGTTCCTCTAATCCCTGGAGATCCTAAGACAAAAATGCCTTTGTGTGAGGGGGGGAACAGCCATACTGCAGACACTGCCCCAGCTGTTGTGGTGGTGTCTGTCCTGTCCCCAGGCTGAGTCTGTCTGGAGCTGCAGGGGTAGGAGTGGTGGCTTTGCTGTGTA
Organism: Cyanoderma ruficeps; assembly: GCA_008694505.1. Classification (NCBI taxonomy): domain Eukaryota; kingdom Metazoa; phylum Chordata; class Aves; order Passeriformes; family Timaliidae; genus Cyanoderma; species Cyanoderma ruficeps. Next base: position 1,849,786 of record VZDJ01000216.1, on the reverse strand, counting down.
GCCCTGATCATTTAGAAGAAAAAGGTCTGGATGCCATCCTGCCCTGCATCCTCTCTCGAGGAAGTGGCTTTTAGGAAGGGTTGAAATGGGATGCTGGCAGAGGGGGCCAGGTGGGCTGCAAACCCCACTTTTGGGAAGGAGTTTTCCCTTGCAGTGGGGTTTATTCTGAGGGGCTGAATGTACTGGAAAAATCCTGTCCTCCCCAGGTGGGTGCAAAACATGGATTTTCCTTTCACAAAGCGTGGTAGAGAGAGTGCCAAGGCAGAGCTGTGCTTATCTCCCTGTGAGTTATCTCTGGCTGTTGGTAGATAAGAGTCTCAGAATAACTTTGACTGGGATGAGGCAGCGAAGCATCTCAAGGCTGGAGGGGACGGGCACAGGGATCTCCTGTCAGCAGCAGCCCTTGGCCCTGGCTGTGGGATGTAACTCCAGGTCTGTGGTCTCTGCAGAACGTGATCAACACCTTCACGCAGACGGCGCGCTCGGAGCGCTGCGCCTACTACGGGAACGTCACCGTGGGAAGGGACGTGACAGTGCCGGAGCTGCAGCAGGCTTACCATGCCGTGGTGCTGGTGGGTACCCAGGGCCTCAGTGCCCCACGAGCCCTGGGGAAGGTCTGCAGGGTTATTCTCCACTGGCATCTGGGGAGGAGTGTTTGGGTGAGGTGCTTCTGGGTGCCTCGTTACCACAGGAAGCTCTTCCCAGCCTTGGGACAGCTCAGATGCTCCAAGGCTTGTCCAAAGCTCTTGCAGGGGGCGTGTGCTGGAGCTTGGCATCAAGTGCAGGTCTCTGAAACCTCTCCCTGAGCTGGCCAATGCTTATTTTAGCCTGCCATGGATTTGTCCTTGCTGCTCAGTCCTCAGCTTGTCATGCTCTGCCTTGGACCAAGGACGTCAAATTTGGCTCTGGAGCCGAGGATGATGAGGTGGATGAAGCCCCTGTGCTTGGGCTGTGTTTAGTCCTTCTATTGAGTGTCGCAGCCATGCAGTGACCCTGGCAGCAGCTGGAAGGGGAGATTTGTGTTTTGGTGTCAAACCCTGCACATAGTGACATCTCTGACTCTGTCTGCTCCTCCTCAGAGTTATGGTGCTGAAGACAACCGTGTCCTGGGGATCCCAGGGGAGAACCTCCCTGGTGTTTACACAGCCCGAGCCTTTGTGGGCTGGTACAACGGGCTGCCCGAGAACCGGGACGTGAGTACAGCCCTGTGCTTCCCTGCCCTTCCTCCCATCCTTCTTCCCATCCCAGTGCAGGCTTTCAGCTCCAGATTAAGTCCTGAAAGGCCTGCAATTGGAAAAGATTAGCAGGAGCCATGTTAAATCCTTCTTAGATGGTAGAAATGTGAACAATTTGCACATCAGTGAGAGTGGATTAGCTGGCTCTGCTCGTTGGCAGCACATTTTGGCAGGGCCAGATGGGAACCTGTAGGGGTGATGCCCTGCTTCCTGAGGAGGCTTTTTGGCCAGAACAGCTCCTGCTCCTAGGAGAGCAGGAAAGGTGGGAAGAGGGATCGTCTGGGGTGCCTGGAGCTGTGTTGCTGTGTCTGCTTGGGGAAGAGGCTGGTGTGAAGTTTCCCAATCTGCGTCTCCTCTTTTAGGGGCAAAGCAGGGTGGAAGGGAGTTTGGGTGGTGGGAGCGGCTCTGAGGGCTGGGCATCGTGGAGGCCACGGGGGTTCAGTCACAGCTGGGTCTCTCCCCACAGCTAAAGCCTGACCTGAGCTGTGAGACTGCGCTGATCCTGGGTCATGGCAACGTGGCACTGGACATTGCCCGGATCCTGCTGTCCCCACTGCAGCTCCTCAGGGTGAGTGATGAGTGCTGTGTGCCATGAGGACAGCCCAGGCCCTAATTCCCTCCCTGCTGGGTGACTGCTGGCTCCCACCCATCTTAGACAAAACCTCAGACTTCTCTGTCTTTGGGATCTTTCCCCAGGGAAGGCACCCATGGATTCACAGTGTGTAGGGAATGATCCAAGGCTGTGGCCATGACTTGAGTGATGCTGCCGAGCCCTCTGGATTGCTCTGTTGGCATCCAAAAAGTTGGAAGTTGAGCATCATCCTTTGCTTTCCTACGAGAAGCAAAAGAGGAGCCGCTTTCCCTGTTCTGCCACCAAACCAGAAACTTCTGTTGGGGTTTATGTTTTTCAACTAGAGCTGAGGGCAGCAGCCTGGTTTCAGCTGGTGGCACTGGGCAGACTGGACCTCATCCCTACAGACAGCTGGGAGCTGGTGTGCACCAGCTGCTCCATACAGCTGCTGCCCCAGATGTTGGCAGCAGAGGCTTTCCCTCTGGGAGAAATGCCATGAGGTTTGTTACAGCTGTGCAACAACTTCCTGTATTAATATCTAAATTAAATGTAAAAAAAAACCCCCAAACTTGAAGGCACTGCCAACCAGTGACTAAAGCCAGCTGGGAGCAGTGCTGCAAAAGACAAGGCACTGGTATGAGTGCCAGGGTGGGCAGGTAGTTCCCTGATAGGAATATTGGTCTGGAATGGTTTATCCTGGTTACCTTGTGTCTCTCCCATCATGTTTTCTCTGGAAAACATCGTTCAGTCTAGGTAAACACGCAATTGAAACACAGCACAGGATTTCTATGAGGTGCCAACGCCAGGGTGAGGCCCGGCCATGCTTGTGCTGTAGCTGCCTGGGGCAGGCAGGTGGTGGTTTGAGCTGTGGTTTGCAGCAGGTTTCATCCAGAGCCTGTATATCCTGAACTGGGAACTTCCCCAGCAGCATCTGCAGGCACCTCAGAATGGAGCTCCCTGGAAGGCTTTGCTCTGTTAGCCCCAAGGTGAACCTGCTGGGTGGATCCCCCGAGGCTGTCACGGGGTGCTGGCTCGTTACCTCTGGTGCATTATGGCCTCGGAAAGAACATTCAGTGACGAGGGACCAGCTGTGCAAATAGCTCTGTGCAAAGGGAGATGACTTGTTTCCCGTCCTCACCCAGGCTCTCTGCATGCACAGCCAGCTTTTCTGCTGATTTTTCACCTTCAGAGGCTTCAGTGCCTTCCCCCCAGCTCCCTCCAGATCTGCCCTCGTCCCACTCCGCTGTCTCTGTTTTGCAGAAGACAGACATCACTGACAGCTCCCTGGCAGCTCTTGCCTGCAGCAAGGTGAAGCGTGTCTGGCTGGTTGGGAGGAGGGGACCTCTCCAAGTCGCTTTCACCATCAAGGTGAGGCTGGAGGTGCTGCCTTTTCCCAGAGCTGAGCCCCAAACTGCCTGTCCCTGGTGGGGAGACGTGGTTTGGGGGTGGGTGTGGATCACAGGCATCCTCCTTCCTGCAGCCATTTCCTGGCTCCTTGGGGTCTGGGGCTGTCCTTTCTCTGCTGGGAGTAACATTTTCCTGCCCACAATTCCCAGGAGCTGAGGGAGATGATAAACCTGCCTGGTGCCAGACCTGTCCTGGACCCTGCCGACTTCACAGGCCTCGAAAGTGCTGTCAGAGGTGAGGGAAGCCTGCCATGCTCCTCCAGACAGGGACTCACCTTGGCAGGCACAACCAGGAGTGATCTGCAGGTGCCCGGAGTGTACATCAGAGAAATTCTTGCCCTGTACTTAATGCCTGGCTCATGAGGCTCAGTTACCACGGTGTGTCACATCCCCAGGGTGCCAGGAGGCACCAAGACAAGTGCAGTCACTCAGTGCTTACAGTCTGAGTGATGAGGGCAGGAGATGCAGGAGGGCTGAGGGAACCTTGCAGGGGAGATGCCAAGGCTGTTGATTTAAGAGCTTTCTGTAGACCTCAAAAGAAAACACTGAGTTCAAGGGTGTCCAGAGACCTGCTCTTCTCCACAGGCTGCTGCCTCCAAGCACCAGCAAGACAGGAAATTGCAGGCTTTGATTTGTGTGTCCCACTGGCCTCAAGCCTCAGGAGGTCTCCTGGTCACTTTGACTTGCAGTTTGTCATCTCAAAGGTGTTGGGCTCCCGCTGACATGACAGACTCACATACTGACACTGCCCTGACATGGCCTTGGCCCAGTGCTGTGTCCCAAGGGGCTTTTGCTGATTCCTGCTGTGAAGATTTCTGTCTTTTCCTAGATGCTCCCAGGCCCAGGAAGCGACTGACTGAGCTGATGATCAAAACAGCCCTGGAGAAGCCAGTGGAGATGCAGGCAGCAGCAGCAGCAGGGGCAGCAGCCCCCCGGGAGTGGGGGCTGAAGTTCCAGCGCAGCCCCCAGGAAGTGCTGCCCAGTGCTGATGGGAGGAGGGCCAGGGGCATCCGCATGGCCCTGACCTGCCTGGAGGTACTGGGGGGCTGGTATGGCCCTGGGAGGCTGGGGTGGAGCAGCACACTGTTGCATCCCTTGGGAATCTCTCCAAAGACAGCCCTGTGCTCTCTGTCTGGCTGGAGGGGCCTCTGGCAGGCTCTCGGGGAATCTGGTACGAAAGAGCTTCTGGTACCACTAAGCGTTTTTCCAAAGGCAGCTCTTCCTGATCCTGTTGCAGAAAGGCCTTTAGCAAATACCCAGGGGTCAAAGATGCCAAAGGGGACTGGAGGGGGCTCTGCAGGGGTGACTGTGGTGGTCAGCAGCCTTTTCCTCCCTCTCTCAGGGCTCGGGTGACTCTGCCAAAGCCGTTCCCACTGGAGCTGTGGAGGAGCTGGAGTGTGGGCTGGTGCTCAGCAGCATTGGCTACCGGAGCCTGCCCCTGGACCCGGCCGTGCCCTTCGACAGCCAGCACGGGGTCATCCCCAACAGCTCGGGCAGAGTGCAGGGAGTCCCAGGTCTGTATCCCCAGGGATCTGCATGGACTTCCTGAGCACAGCTGGTGGGTTGGGGGCTTTGGAGTGGGAAGTTCATTCACCAAGGGCATGGATATTGCACACCTTGGAGAGTGGAAGCTGAGGAAATGAGCTGCCTCTATCAGGGGTAAGTGCTGCCCAGTCTCCATCTCTGTTTAGGTTTGTCTAGTTTACCATGGGGGGTTTTACTGCATCCTGTTACTGAAGCGACACAGCCCATGCAGCTGCTCAAGTGCAGATCTGTATATACACCAATTCCTGCCACAGCACTGTCTAAGGGTCTGCTCACACCACCGAGGTGGGGAACAGGGCAAGGACTTGCAGCCAGAAGGGTCCATGAGCTGACCCAAGCCTTGCTGCTCCACGTGCCCCTCCAGGTCTGTACTGCAGCGGGTGGGTGAAGAGAGGACCCACAGGTGTGATCATCACCACCATGAACGACAGCTTTGACACGGCCCAGTCGGTGCTGGAGGATCTCCAGGGGGGTGTGCTGGATACATCCCCCCCCAGAGAAGGCTTTGGGCTCGTGGAGAGCATCCTGCGCAGCCGAGGTCAGTGTGAGGCTCGGTAGCAGCCAGCAGGAGGGTTCAGCACAGCCAAACTCCTCCTGGATCTGTGAGGGAGCAGAGTCTGAACCACGGGAATGGATTTTTCTGCTGTTTCGATGTTCCAGAGCCCAGGGAGAACAGGACTGGAATTCTCTCAAATATCTGTGTCATTGCTAAGGTTAATGACCACTTTCTGGGAAGGGCCATTAAAAGCAGCACAGACCTTGGGTAAAATGTCACTGTCAGCTGCCGAGACAGTGAGCTATTGCTCTTGAGTGGTTTTCCTAGTAATCCTTCCAAGCAAGTTAGGGGAAAGATTAAAATGCCCAGGAGAGTAATTTGCTGTAGCTGTGTTTAAAGACATTCAATTAAAGTGTGTGTGTGTGTGTTTTGCCTCTTAAACTGTCTGAGGTTTAACAGTGAACTGGCAGCATTTTGTCCTGAGGTGGTTTGTGCTCGCTGTTGTTACGGCTCGCAAAGGTCTGACTGATCTGAGCCGGCTGGAACCTGCCACCCCTCTCCTTGTGGTGTTAGAAATTATTTCTCCTTTGCGAGGCTGAGCTCTGACACCGTGTCGGAAAAGGGCGGCTTTGCTGCCACATCAGGGCCCTGTCAATGGGGAGGTGAGGCTGAACTTGTTCTTACCTGGTTAAGTTCTCTCTCCTGTCTCCCACCATCACCCCAGGGGTCCGTCCTGTTTCCTTCTCGGACTGGGAGAAGATTGATGCTGCTGAAGTGGCAAGAGGCAAAGCTGCTGGCAAACCCCGGGAGAAGATCGTGGATCCTGTGGAGATGTTGCAGATCATTGGTCACTAAAGCAGCAGTGCTGGGAATGTGGTACCATCCTGAGGCAACACCAGTGGGTCAGAGCAGAGACTGGGAGCACAGGGCTTGTGTCTGGGGCTGGTGGTGGCTCTGGAGGGGTGTGTGACACTGGGGCCCCTCTGAACTGTGGGTTCCTGAAGTCTCAAGACCTGAGGCTGCTGGCTGGCCCCACAGCCCTGCAGCCAGCTGCCATTCCTGGGGGTGATTCGTGTCTGTCTTTTAAGCATTAATGAATCATGCAGTGCAGGTGAGGGGAGGTGTGTGTGCACATGGGAGACTCCTGGCCAGTCATTCTCCCACAGCAAGTTGCATGGAGAAGCTTCCCTGTGTCTGGCTGCCTCCCCTTTAAGCCACAAGCCAAATGGCTTTGTTGCCTTGTCATTCATGCCCAGAGCAGGCGTCTTTTAATAATGATTGTTTTTTTAAATAAACCTTTCCAGGGAAGCCAAAATGGACCTGCAACTTGAGTCTGGTTTCTTTGTCTGCCACTGCCTTAACCTCAGAGCAGCCCCCAAAGTGCTGCAGCTCCTGTGACGTCTCAAGGCAAGGCAGTTCCTGGTGCTCTCCACTTGTGAGCTCTACACAGGCAGAAAAGGGCATTAATTTGCCTTCTGCTTCCCACAGTTAAATCCCAGGAGAGCCTGGGTTCTGTNTGTGTTTTTTTGGTTTTTTTTTTTTTTTTTGGCCTGTGTGTTTTGAAGCTTATTAAATGCTTCTCTTAGGCCAGATTGCCTATGGTGACGGTGTCAGGTTTTAAGCCAGATTACAAGCCGTGAGCTGCAATCTCCTCTTTATCCGTGGCGCAGGGGCAGCGTCAGCAGGGCCCCTTCCCTCGCTGTCCCTGACCCCCCCTGTGCTCCCTGCCACAGCACTGCAGGATTGCAGCCCCTCCTCCCCGGCTGTGGAAATGGTGACAGTGGCTCCGTGATGGAGGCAGAGGGGAAATCGAGCTAAGGCAATCTCCACCTCAGCCCAGCCCTCTCACGGCAGAGGACTTGCCCACAGGGCACTGTTCTCCCACCTCATCTCTGTCTCGACTCAAGGAAGGGAGATCTCTGACTTCTCCCGATTTTTCCCTTTTTCTCTCCCATCCTTTTCTATTTAAATCTCATTTGAAAGCTCATTAAGATACTCAGGAAATGTGATAATGGGAACTCGTACTCAAACGAGCAATAAAGCTTTTGTGGAACAGCTGTTTGTGTGATGTGGCTCTCCTTACGTCTTGTGGCTGATGCAGTCCTGATGCTGAACTCTCCAACAGGAGATTACATCAGTGCTGGGTTCCGAGGTGAATCAGAGCTCTGGGAAGGGGGGTGTGGAGGCAAGGGGGGCTGCACCTACCACGGGGAGCAGCAGTTCGGGTTGGCAGCCCAGCCAGGAATGTGATGGCAGAGGGGTTGTTGTGGCTGCGTCAAATCTGAAGGTTTTGGGAAGAGAGGAGACGGATCCTCCCCAGGATTTTCTTCCACATCGCCTTGAAGGTTGATGGCAGAGTGCTTGTGTAGCTGTGGTAAAGGCCACTGTGCCTGTGCTGAGCCTGGCACATGGCTGTTCCCAAACTGGGGATGCTTCAGGGTGGTTTTTGGGCTGTGATAACAGATTAACGGGAGTGTCTGTCGTTGCTGAGCTCAGTGACTTTGCTCAACCCTGAACTTGGCCAAGGCCCTGGGGTTAATGCTGGTCTGTGGGAAAACCATGGGATGATGAAGGTCAGTGAAGGGCAGGGACACGGGGCTGAGCCTCATGGGCAGAGGGAGGATGGTTACAATCATGTAAATTCTTACTCAACGCTTCCAGCTCCCTTTCCTCTGCTGCCTACGCCCCCAAGCCCCAGCCCCGTGTCCCGGTTTCTTCTGCCTCCCCATCGCTGTCCCTGCCCTCCATCCTCGGGGCACAGGGACGCACCAGCACAGGGAAGGTCCTTGTCCCCATCCGCCGGGTCGTTAGGTGGCGCTGGGAGCCCGTGCCGGGAGCGGAGGGGCCGGGCGGGGATGGGGGGTGACCGGGCCCCCCCGGGCCAGGGGGTCCCAGCGCTCCTGCTGCCCGCCGGGGCCCCGGGCAGCCTGGGGTGCCCTCGCAGGATTCCGCTGGCATTCGGGTTCTGCTTTTAGTCATGAATAGCCTTGTGTTTGCCCCAGGTGTGTCCCCACCGCGGAGGTGCAGGAGGGCGGCCTGGCTGGGCAGCCACCCCCTCGCCTTCCGCTCTCCTGAGCCGCCACAGGAGCAGCTCCGAGACCATTTTCGGGAGCAGGTGAGGAGCTGGGAAGGCGATGCCGTGAGTGACACCCGTCTGCCGTTGGAGAGACGCCTGAAACACTGAAAGTCGTCGCTGCCAGCTCTGCATGTGGATTGCCCTGCTTGGATGAGTTATGGCTCAGCTTAGCTTTAATGAGGCTGCACGAAGCTGCTGGAGGTCAGCATGTGGTGAGCGATGGCCTGGAGAGCGGCCGGACACGGCTCCCTGCTCCACACTCTCCTTGCTGTCTCCTGTGTGCTTCTCGGCAAGGCAGCTGGGCTGGCCTGGGGCCGAGCTTGTCACACTGTGGGGTCATGGCACGGTTCCATTTGGGTCTTTGCAACTTCTTCTTGCTGCTTTGCACGGCCGTGCCTCAGTTTCCCTGTCTGAAGACTGTCCAGGCAAGCTCTTTGGGCCTGTGGGCTGCTCATGGGCTCCTGCCTTGGAGGAGCAGGTCTGACACATCCCAGAAGCTCTTGTTGATGCATTATTTTCCAATCACTCCCAGAAAACAAGTGCAGATGTCTCACTGGCTTTGCTAGTTGACTGCCTGCTGAAGTTGGCCTTTTCCAATGAGCGTTTAGAGCCCACAAAGAGGGAGGTTTCCTGCGCTCTGGAATAAGGGAAAAACCAGCTCGAGTTGGATCTCTGGCCTGGCACTGAGGAGCTGCGTTGCTGTTTAAAAGCCAGCTCACTCGACCAGAAAAATGGTTGAAAAGTCTTTTCCCCAGCGTGGCTAACACACGATTTTCCAGCCCCATCCCCGGAGCCGGGGTGGTGCAGAGGCGCTGCCGGGCCCCGCGCCGGCCCCTCGCCGCATGAATACCCAAATTGCGGCACCCGCCGCCGGGAGGGAGCCTGGGCGAGCCGTGTGCGCCGGGGCCTGGCCGGGAACAGATGGCTCCGGAGAGTGCTGACTTCAGCGCCTTGGCTGAGCACGGCTCCGGCCCCTGCCTCAACCCACCCTCGCTGCCGGCTCTCCCAGGCACATCCCTCACGTGCTCTTCCCCTCCAGATCCATCCCCACTCCTGGGCAGGGATGGAGAACGTGTTGGCTTACCAAGCTCCAGGGTCATTGGAGTGGGATACCAGCCCCACTGAGCCCACGAAGCCACTTCACTCAAGGGACAGCATCATCCCTTCTCCCAGAGGACCCCAAGCATGTCTTTGACCCCAGACCCACCACAGGCTCATGGTTTCCACGCCCAGTCTTACAGATCCAACCTTGCCAGGGTTCTGCACTTGCCAAAGTCTTGCTCATGGTTGAAGGGTTGTGCGGGGTCAGGTAGTGGTGCTGCAAGTCCAGATGTTTTCCCTCTGCTCGGGATGAATGACTTTGGAAATTGGGACTGCATGAGCCCATTTCCCAAGGTCAAAAGAGGAACAGAGGTGTAGGAGATGCAAATGCCAAGCAGCTGTTTCCAGGAGTTATTTAGGGATACAACAGCAGCAAATGAAGTTGTTGGCGGATGATGGCTGGTTATGCCCCAGAAAGAAGTGATTTCCTTCCTTCCTTCCTGGGAAATTTCCATTTCCAGCAGCTTTGTCTGCCTCATCCCCAACCTCTGGGGCAGCTCTGCAGGCACAAGCCACTCCAGGGGGAGGAATTATCCCTGCAGGGATAAAACCATCCCTGTTTATTTTTTCCTCCCTTAATTACAGTGAGGGTAGGGCATGGTGGCAGCAGAGCAGAGCTGTGCCAGGCTGGAGCTGCACCGGATCCGTGCCAGGCAGGCACCATGCACAGCACCATCCCCCTGAATTCTGTCACACCTTTCTCCTTGCTCCACTCTCTGCCTTGATTGTTTTATGGCTGTTGGGACCCAAGATAACAACCACCCCTGTGTGATTATTTAAGCACTGAAGCCCTGAATTCTCTGGGGGATGGAGCAGGTGAGGGAGGTGTGGAAGGAGGGGCCCTGTCAGCTCAAGGTGGTGTAGGGTGGAGGAAGACAATCTACACCAAGGTTTGCATCTTAAGTGAGACCCAACAGGACAGGGACAGGAATAGGAGCACCTGGACTCAGACCTTCTTAATTTTTGGCCAGGCTTCTTGGGAAGGGGAGGTTGGCAGCCAACAGGAAGCGTTGGGATGGATGCAGGACTGGGATGAGTGCAGGGCAGGGAATGGGTGTAGGTCCATGGCCCAATCTCATGTGTCACGAGTGTCACCTGCAAGACTCAGCTCTGGCAGAGGGACCTGTGGGCATCTGATGTCAGATGCCATTAGTGGGATGCAGATGCCTGTGGGGACAGCCCAAGAGGGCTGTGTCACCCAGATGCCACCTCCCTTTCCAGGGGCAGCTCTGGCTTTGTGCTGGCAGTGCACAGATGCAGGTCTTCTCCTTCCCCAAGTCCTGGTCTAGGACACACATAGGTTAGAAACCTTGCACTGATCTTCTCCTAGGAACAGGAGGCTGATGCTGGGGTTGGCCTTGCAGAGCTGGAGATACCAGAGCCTTGGTGTGCTGCTCTGGCTGGGGGTGGGTGCTTTGAATAAAGCAAGTCTATGCTGGAGGTGGGGGCTCCCAGGGGCTCTGCAAGGCTCTCTGGGGGAACCAGAATGGAGGGGCCTGGGGCAAGATGTGGGGCTTTAGCCCAATTTAGGATGTGAGATGCCAGTGGGGTCGCAGTGGGCTCTGAGGAGCCTGCATGGAGCCCAGGGCACTTCTCTGACTGGTGTTGGCCTGTATGGGCCAGTGCAAACCTGGATAAACATCAGGGTCCCAACACGACCCTTCCACATTCCCCTTGCTTCCCTGGCCCGGCTGCCAGCGAGCTCTTCCCTGCAGGAGGTGGCTGCACACAGGAGCTGTTGGAGCACCGTGCCTTGCATTTATCAACCTGCTCACAGAGCCTCCTGCAAGAGGAGATGCCAGGGAAAGGTAACGAGGCGATGGAGAAGCTGGCTGAGCTCCCTTCTGCTGGGGCCGTGCCGTGGTTAAGGGACCAGCTGGGACACCGAGGGTCACAACTGGGCCACCACCACAGCAGTGAGAAGGAGGAGGAGAAGGTGGGGAAAGGCACTTTGTGTCTGTGTTGTCCTCACCCAGCCCAGAAAGCTGGGCAAAGAGGGCACAGCCTCCCCTGAGAGAGTGGCACCAAGGGGCTGGGGAGGCAAGAGGAAAAAGTGCAGCTGCATTTCCTGGGGCTGTGGGCTCCATCCTGGGGTGCCATTGGTCTTCTGTTTCAACTGGGACTTTGTAGCCATCAGGGCACTTTTTTTTTTGTTTTTGTTTTTTCAGATGTAGAAAGGATTTTAGGTGTTTAAATGCACAAATATTTTTTTTTTTTTTATGATACAGAACAGCCCCCACAAGCTGCATCATGTCTGGTGACCCAGACCCAGCAGCAGGTTGGATTTGGGAATTCACTGCCTTCTCCCAAATTAGAATGTTGAGGGGTTTTGTTTTTTAAGACATTGAAGGACTTTACCAGGAAAACTGAAAAACTGCAGTTGGGCTCTCGGGGCAGTTGCTAACTGCGAGCCATTGGACCCAGTTGAGAGGAGGTGTGGCTGGGGGGACAGGCATGAGAGTGTCACCACCAGTCCTTGCCCTCCACTGCAGACACCTTCCAGCTGTGCCCAGCTGTGCACCAGACTTGTGGTTGTCTCTGTCTCACGTGTGGGGATTGGGCTGTGAGGGGATTAAATGCCCACGAGATGGGGATGCTGGGGAGTCATGGATGTGATGGTGGAGCTGGGCATTGTCCCAGCTGTGGGGTTGCTGCGCCCCCCTCAACCCACCTGGAAGCTCTGCTGGGAAATATCTGTGAGCCAAGACCCTCTGAGGGATCCAGTCCAGGGAGCAGCCAGTGCTGGGAGAGAGAAATGAAGACCCTGAGCTGCTGGAGGAGTAATAAAGGTGTGGAAACAGCTCAGTGCTTCTATGCCAGCCCCGAAGGACCAGATCCCTGACAAGCTGGTCCCACAGGCCCTGTCCCACTGGATCATGAAGGCAGCAGAAAGGGTTAAACGCAGCAATTGCCTCCTTCACTGTTAAACCCAAGACTGGCCCTTTTGTCGACCTGGGAGAAGAATTTGAGGTATTGAGGAGCTGTTGTCAACCCTTAAATCTTTTTGGGCAAGAGAGCGGGCAGTGCTGCCAGAATCAGGCAGAGGCGAGCAGCCTGAGTTTGGGGGAGCAGGACACGGCCAGCAGGCACCAGGACAGGACAGATCCTGCATCCCCCATTGCCCTGAGCCCTTGCACTACAGCCTCAGAGATCTGGCTGAGCTCTCCTGCAGAGAGAGCGCGTGCTGCTTTACAGGGATTAAAATGTAGCCCCAGATGCATTTTTCCCTTTCCAAAGGCACCCACAGCACCTGGCAGAAGGTGACCAGGCTGTCTTTGGGGCCAGGGATGGTGTGTGGAGGTCCTGCATCAGGCAACTCATGGCTAAGCACAGACAGAAGATTTTCAGGCAAGTTGAAACCTCTCTGGAAACGGCCTCTCCAAGCCCAGCAGCCACACGGATGCTGCTGCAGGTGTCTGCAGTGCCAGCCTGGGTGGCACACGCCCAGCAACCCGTTTGGGTGGCCCTGTCCCCAAGCCAGGCATCTGTCCCCGGGGAGGGCAGAGGGCAGTGCCTGGGCACGGGCACTGCTGGCACCCGGCTCCAGTGGAGAGGGCAGGAGCTCTCGGGGTGTTGCCCAGTGTTTTGGTGCCTCTGAGCTGGGACATGGGGAGGGTTGGGACAATCTGCCCCACACAGTGGGGTCTGAGCTGGGCTCTAACTCCTGCCAGGTCCTGCCAGAGCCGTAGTCCCTTTGCCTGCAGCCACTGCCTCATTTTGGGGCAGAGTGGGCACCACCCAGGGACCAGGGAGCCCCGGCAGGGCCCCTGCCTGTCTTCCCCCTTCCTTTGCCGTATTTCTCCCCTTTCCCCCCCCCCCCCCCCTTCCCCCAGTCTGTCTTGCTCTAAACCAGTGCTGCGGGATCAGCTGATGCTTTAATACTGGCCCTGGCGACAGCTGGAGGATGCTGCTGCCTCCGGGGGCTTTGATCAGTGTCATCCCCCTCCCTGTGACCGATGGGGACCCCGCGGCCGTCCTGCACCGACTGGGGGGCACCATGGTGTGCAGCTGGCCGGTGTCCACCAGTTCAGTCAGCAAAGGGATGGAAGATCCTGGCGGGAGGGAATGAGCGCACCCGCATTCCTCCAGCCCTCACCGGGGCTGGGGACGGGCACTGCCCAGACAGGGAGTCTGTGCCGTTTTGCCATGGGTTTTCCCTCCTGGAGATGGAGGAGAGGGGAGAAGGAAAGCAGAGGGTCTTGTCCCCTTCTCTCTCCGGCACCGGGGCCGGCGCTGGTGCCAGGAGAGGCGGGCCGGTTTGTGGAGGGAGGGCTGCCTGTCCCTCGTCCCCCCCTCCTTCCACCGGGGCTGGCGGCCAGCCCCGAAGTTGCGGCGAGGCGGGAGGACACACGTCCTGTCCTTCCACCGCCCCCGGGCTCCCCCCAGCCTCCATCCCCGCATCCCTCCCCCGCGCTCCTCCCGACCGTCCCGCCCGGGCAGCCCCGCCGGTCCCGGGGCGGGGGGAGATGGCTGCCGGGGCTCGGAGGTCGCCGAGACACCTGCTGCCACCGGGCCCCCCCCCGTGCACACCCGCTCCGCTCCCGCTCCCTCCTTCCTCGGCTCCTGTCCCTGCCTCCAGCCGCCGCTGCAGAGCCGCCGCCGCCGCCGCCAAGGACGAGCCGGGACCGACGGCGGCCGCCGTAGCCCCCCGCCAGCCGCGGCGGGGCCCGACCCTGCCCCGGGGGGCAGCCCCGCAGGAGGAGAAGCTTTGGAAGGGCCGAGCCCCCGGTGGGACGAGCCCCGCCGGAGCCGCGGGGCATGTAGGCACCGAGCAGCGGCGGTCCCGTAAGTACCGGGCGGGCTGGGGGCAACCGGGGCACGACGGGCTCCTCTGCCGCCCCGCCGCCGCCGCCAGCAACTTTTAGGGATGAGGCGGCTGGTTTTTTTTTCTGGGGTGGGGGTTTTCCCTGTCCGTCTTCCCCTACCTCAGCTTCCCCCCGCATCCCCGGCGCTCCCGTTCCACATCCCGGGCACGGGACGGAAATGAGCCTTAATCCCGGGCGCTGTTCTGGGGGCTTTTGGCGGGAGTGGGAGGCAGGAAAAATTGAGGAGACCTCTCTGGGTGCCACCAGCCCTGTGTCCCCCGCCGCCACCTTGCGTAACCCAGCGGCAGGCAGGACACTTGGCGTTTATTTTTGGTTAATCCATATTCGACCTTTTTAAGCTGCGTTTCGGTGCGTGCGTGTGTGGGGCCCTCCCCATCGCCCCGGCCCGCAGCCCCCGGCCCGCAACTGTTGCTGTCGGACGTGCGGGCGAGGAAGGGGAGGGCGGTGAGGAAGAGGAGGGTGATGCCGGGTGGTGACGGATGAAGGTTGAAAGGAGACGGTGCTTGCCGGGGGCTGCCGGTGCTTCTCTCTCCCGAGTCATCCCCCCTGCGTGGGGACAGGGCTGGTGATGAGTTGTCTTTGAGGTGGTTTTGCTGCTTTCTCCCCTTCCGAGGGGCTTCTCCGAGGTCTCCTTGCCCCACAGGCTTGTTCCCATCGGGGCAATGACAAGCGCTGGGACATCGTCTGTGCCCCCTCTCCTCCCCAGATGGCTCTTGCCAGGTTTGGCTTTGCTCTGTCCTTTTCGTCCACCACCAGCAGTTCCCCATCCCCTGGCGCAGGCTGCGTTTTCCCTGATTTCAGGCTCGGAGGCTTTTTTGCGGGGGGGATAAGGTTTCTCCTTCCTGTGTGATATCTTGCATTTTGGAATTTTATTTCTCGCATTCCCGAGGTGAAAATATCTGCATGAGATCTCCCTCCCTTGGAGCAGGGGAAGGAGTGAGGGCAAAAAAGGAGGTTTAAAATGAGGAGCAAACTTTCCCTGTTGCATTAAATTTACATTTCAGGGTCTGGTGAGAGGTAAGGGTTCTGTTGGTGCCTTTAGCATGAGGTTTCTGTGAGTTTGGTGCACCAGGGGAAGTTGTGCCCAGGAAGGTGGTTAACCTGCTCAAAACTACCCCAAAACAACAAAAAAAACAAGTGCCAAAGCCACCAAGCAACTTTGTGGTGTCCTCTGGTCCTCGGGGGGCTGCCAGGAGGTGGCATTGCCTTGCCCAGGCTCCTGGCCATGGCCACTTTCCTTCTGACCCTGATTGGCTACTGGTCCTTCACACAGCTGGAAAATCTCCCTTTTTGGGAAAGTCTTTTCTCAAGGGAACAATTCTGCAGTGCTTCCTAAAAGGGGTTGGAAAATGCGGATTTTCTTTGAAGTTGGCAGGGGCTTTGCTGTGTTATGCTGAGCCCAAGAGCAGCCCCAGCTCTGGCGGTAGCTCTGGGATGGGCTCAGTTTCTCCTCAGCCTCCACAACTTCCCTGCAATCTGTCACCCCCCCAAAAAATCCCCAAATTTTCCTGTACCCCTCTAGATCAGTACGAGGAACAATGGGCTGGAAACGCGTGGTCTTGGCTGGGCTGGAGGAGCCCTTTGGCTCCCAAATTCAGCAATTTTGGAGCAGCCCCATCTCCAACCTGCACATGGAGCCCTTGCCAGCCACAGGCTCTCTGGCCTTAAACCCCTCCATCCCCTTCCCCTGGATGCCTCTTTGCCCGCCAAAGGCTGTGCAGAGCCAGCCTGACTCTGGAGGCACCGGATTCCTGGGAAGGATGGAAATTCATTGCCCTGGTTGTCTCAGCACCGGCTGAACGATGGGATGGGCCCATACCCACCTCCCCTCTGCTGCTGCCGTTGTGTTCTGGCTGTGAGGGATGGGGATATTTCCCACCTGTGGCTTGGTCCATGGGAAACCAGACTGCTCAACCCTGTCCCCAGTCACAGCCAGGAGCAGGGGGTGACAGAGCCTGGCATTGCAGGGGACGACCACTGGTCTGTGCCTGGATTACTCGGTACTGGAAGAGGCTCCTGAGCTTGGGCAAGAGCTGAGTTCAGGAAGAGGAGTAAGTGAGATGCCAGGGCTGACATGAGCAAACCCCATCAATCACCACAAGGGCCCAGAGTATATCTGAATGTCCTTGAGGAGGGCTCAGACGGGCAGTGCTGCTGGCAGGGCGATTCTGTTTGTTTTGGGTGGCGTGTTGCTCCCCTTCCTCTCTGCTCGGGTAGCTGATGCCGGATTCCTGATGAATTATTTATCACAGGACTAAAAATACTTGGGAATTCGCAGTGAGGAGCAGGCGGCGCAGGCTGCCCTGCCACTGAGCTGGCCGTGCTGGAGCGTGGGACGCTGCCAGCATGGCATGACTCACCTGCTGCCCTCTCTGGCCAAGGGGCCCTGGCTGCGGCCATCAGCGTGGCATTGTGGCTCCTGCAGCTCCACCAGCTGCAATGTGGAGTGGGGTGGGGGATGCAGTCAGGTAGGGTCAACCCCCCGGGGTGATGGTGGGTGCTGGGGGTGGAGGATTCCCTGATGAAACTCACCTGGTTGAGAGAGATGCTGCCCGGCGAGCGTCAGTGCCCGGACAGGTGCCTGAGCCTTCCTGGTAGCCGTGGGGTACAGGAGGGAAATGTGTGGTTTGTGCTCCCTGTCTCTCCGGAGGTTACAGCCCCAGTGCTCAGATCTGCACCGAGCAGCTCTTGCAGGGTGCCCAGCCCGGCAGCTGTTGGTTTATATCCTGCATTTCCAGTCCAACATGCCGGCAGCGTTTTCGCAGCGTGTCCGTCACTGCGGCACGGAGGAGTGTTGGGGTGCAGGTCACCGGGGCAGCCCAGACCCCAAAACCAGCTGGGACTCAGTGAGAGGAGCATCTGGCTGTGTTGAAGACACGTTAAGCAACAGCAGCTTTTAATTGCAAGTGACGTTTCTTAGCACCAGCTGGCACCTTGCTGCATGAGGCAACACTGGTGCGTGGCTGGTGCCACTGTGGAGGGCTGCTTGTCCCCCTCCCTGCTGCCCAGCCTGGCATGAGCGTGACAGTCCTGGGGGAAATGGGGCTCAGAAGGGTTTGGATAACCCTGGCCACAGGTTGGTTTTGCTGGTGGTCTCTGAGAGGTGAACTCCAGCACAGAGGTGCATCACTGTGGGCAGGGATGTGTCCCCTCTCAGGGGACTGTCACCCCAACTGCTGCAGTGTGAGCACCCACTGGCAGTGGGGAACTGGGGACCTGGCAGGGAGGATGTCCCCAAACAGCCCCTGAGAGGCTGGATTTGGGGTGCAGACAGCAGAGACACCGTGTGAAGGGTGTTCCATCTGGGTGGACACTGCCAGCAGGGGACACACAGTTGGGGTAAAGAGAAGAAGAAGGAAAGCTGAAGGATGCTGTGGAAAACTTGGAGGGAAAATTTGGAGATAAGGAACCAGATTGGTGCATTGGTTGGGATTTTGTGGCAGAGAAGGGGATAAGGTAGGGTGATGGGCAGGAGACAGGCAGGGGACCAGCTACTTCAGTGACTGTGATTTGCAAAATCTCAACAAGCGGGGTGCAGAGCTGAACCATCCCTCAAGGGCAAAGCCTTTGAATATTGAAGGCGGCTGTCTGCTGCAGAGAGAGGCACCGAGGAGCTGCCAGCCCCTCATGGCACCTCTTGCAGCTTTCCCAGGTGAAGGGATGATATGGACCAATGTAGCAGCGGTGGCTCTTGGATGGAGTGGGAGGGCAGTGGGAAGAAGGTGGTGATGGTGAGATGGGGACAGGGTGGTGGTGGGAAGCAGGGACCGGCTGTGAAGGGTCAGGGCTGATAAAACTGGAGACAATAGACCCAGCACTGAGGTGTACAGTGGGTGGTGAGTACAACCCTGTGGCCATTCCTTCACCACATCCAGTGTCCCTGGGGGATAAGGGTCCCTGTGTTCCCTGGGGTCAGCCCTCAATGGCGATGCCCCAGGGCAGTGAGGAGGTGTGGGCAGCGGGGCTGGGGGCCCTGGTGTGTGGCCGGATGCGAGAGCCTGTGTCCTGTGCTGGCAGGGACACGCTGGTGGACATGGGCAGAGCGCCGGCGCACGCTCTGCTACTGTCGATGGTGCTGGGCTGCTCGGCCGCCTTCACGGACATCCTGCTGCCCGGCCCCGAGGAGCCCATGGTCAACGTGGCCGTGGTGTTTGGGGGCACGTCCTACCCCCTGCACATCCGCTCCCGCCTGAGCCCCCAGAGCTTCCTGGACATGCCCCTGGAGATCCACCCCATCACTGTCGTCGTCAACAACACCAACCCCAGCACCCTCCTCACCCAGATCTGCGACATCCTCGCCAGCCACAAGATCCACGGCATCGTCTTTGAGGACAACGTGGGCACAGAGGCTGTGGCCCAGATCCTTGACTTCATCTCCTCCCAGACACAGGTCCCCATCATCAGCATCAGTGGTGGGTCTGCAGTGGTCCTGACCCCAAAGGTGAGCTGGTCACTTGGTATTTCCAGGGGGAATGAGAGGAATGAAGAGCTGTTAGAGCAGGGTAGGTAAGGGATGTGGAATGCTGGAGGGCAGAGGAACTGCTGGGCTGCAGCCTTTGGGATCAGGGGCAGGAATGGTGGATCAGTGGCTGTGGCAGTGTGGCCGACTGGGGTGGTGGGACATGATGGGAACCTCAAGTGAGGGCCCCATGAATGGGATGTGGGAGAGGACCTCAACACCCTGTGGAAGGGCCTTCCCTGGTGTGCTGCCTCCTGTGCCCTCCGTGGGATGCTGGGCTGGTGGCACTGGGGCTGCTGGGGCAGTGGCAGGGTTATCACAACCTGATCTTCCTCCTGCCCTGTTGGGGCTGGCCCAGCCCTGGAATGGCCAGGTGTGCAGGATGAAGGAGCCTTGCTCAGCTGTGGTGGTGATCTCAGGTACACCACGGCTGACACAGGATTTCTGTCTTCTCTGCTCCTCACTGGGATCAGAACACTGTCAGTTACTGTCACCTGCCTGCTGAGAACTGCTGGTGGCAGGGAAAGCTGGAGCCAGGCTGGAGGGTCCTGGGTGTGGAGATTTGGGTTATCTCCTCATAGTGGCTCATCCCACCCTGCCCAGCCTGGACGCTGGAGGGATTTCAGTGCTTGCTCTTTCCTGTGGCTGGAGATCCTGCCCTTCTTCAGGGAACAGAGTTTGGGCTTTTCTTACATTGTGGTTTGGGGTCCAGTCTCCCTGGATTGCACCCCCACAGCCCTGCCTGTACCCACTGGTTCTCGTGGAGCACCTTGGGCTCACTGTGGGTGGGTGGCAGTGGGTGCAGTGGGCTCTGGTTGGTGCAGTGGGCTCAGGTGGGTGTAGAGGGCTCCGATGGTGCCCAGAGCAATGGAAAAATATCCATGGCTTTGTTGTCTGGGTGATTTTCTGCAGCTTTCTCCAGGGGTTGGGTATTTTGGGGTCAGTGGAGGGATCTGTCTCCTCCTTCCGATCTGGGATTCCGTGGGGCTCACCCAGACTACTTTTCTAGAGATGGAAGGGGTCTGGGTGGCAAAACCCTGCTGCCTGCACGTGACCTTCGGCAACTGCCATTCACTGAATCATTTAAGACAGAATCAGACCAATTAAGGTTTGCTAATGAGAGGCCAGATGGCCGGGGAGGTGGAGCGGGAGGGAAGGAGCCACACAGGCTCTGGCTGCAGGTAGTGAGATGGAGCAGGGATGGGATTTATGCTCCTGGCAGAGCTCTCACCCACCTCCTTCTCCTGGTTTAAGGAGAAACTGATGATCTCCTTTGGAGGATGGAGGAATTTTTGTTCAATATGCTAAGAAATGGATGTGAGGCTTCAGGAGTTGACCCTTTGGATGGGGTGAAGTTCTTTGGAGGAGGATTAGTCTGATTTTGAGTGTTTCCAGCCCATGGACTGCACTGGTTCATGGCAATCTTGAACTTCTCATGATGGCAAATTCAAGGGGGCTTGCGTGGGTGCAAGAGACCTGGATCATGACGCCAGAGCAGCCCCTGATCCCTCTCCTCCCGCAGGAGCCCGGATCAGCTTTCCTGCAGTTGGGTGTGTCCATCGAGCAGCAAATCCAGGTGATCTTCAAGGTGCTGGAGGAATACGACTGGGGCTCCTTTGCCGTCATCACCAGCCTCTACCCAGGCTACAACATCTTCCTGGACCTCATCCGCTCCTTCACGGATGCCAGCTACTTTGGCTGGGAGCTGCAGGAGGTGCTCACCTTCGAGATGAGCCAGGAGCAGAGCAGCTCCAGGACGCAGCGGCTCCTGCGCCAGATTGACGCCCAGGTCCTCATTGTTTACTGCTCCCGAGAGGAGGCTGAGTATCTCTTCTCCATGGCGGAACAAGCCGGGCTTGTGGGGCCGGGATACGTCTGGATCGTGCCCAGCATGACAGTGGGCAACATGGAGGTGCCACCCTCCTCCTTCCCGGTCGGCCTCATCAGCGTGGTGACGGAGAGCTGGAAGCTGAGCCTGCGGCAGAAGGTGCGGGATGGTGTGGCCATCATTGCCATGGGGGCAGCCAGCTTCTTCCGGGCCCATGGATACCTCCCGGAGGTGGGGCGGGACTGCTGGACCCCCACCAGGGCCACGGCCACCAACACAAGCTTCTACCGGTGAGGCCTGGGGACCCCCTGGGGTGGGTGTGACATGGGAGGAGTGGGGAAAAGGCAAGGGAAAGGGCAGGGGAGGAGGGGATGGAGCTGGCGGGCAGCAAGGATGGTGCTCACTGAGGGCTACAGCCCGTGCCTCTTGGCTGGGATTCTCCTGGAACCTCTCCCCAGAGATCTCCCAGCATCTCCCTTGCCTTTCCCCATGTTTCTTGGCGACTCAGGACCCCTGGGGGTCTCAGGGGGGCTATCATAGTTCTGTGGCACCTCAGGGCCGCTGTGGCAGTCTGTGCATCCTCAGCCCTGCAGTGGGCCATCATCCTCGGTGCCTCCTTGCTGCAAGAGCTTTCTCCAGCTCCCCTCTGCCCCTTGCATGGGGACTAAAGCTGGTCCCCAGCTCTCAGCCCCACATGTCTCCATGGGACCTGTGGCAGCCTGGCTGCAGGTGGAGAAGGAGGAGGAGGAGGAGGAGGAGGAGGAAGAAGAGGAGGGCTGTACAGTGCTGGGCTGCACCACCAGGGGCTTACAGGCTCTGTGTCCCACCAGGCACCTCCTCAATGTGACGTGGGAGCACAGGGACTTCTCCTTCAATGAAGGTGGCTACCTGGTCAGGCCCACCATGGTGGTGATCACGCTCAACCAGCACCGGCTCTGGGAGATGGTAGGACCCCCAGACTCCCTGGGATGGGCACACTGCGGGGTGGCTGTGCAGGGTGAGCCTGGGGCCATGCACAGGCTGGGGTCCCATCCTGGGGTGGGTTGTACCATGAAAAACCCAAAAGTACCATGGCTGGTCCCAAAAGTACCCATGGTGCCATGGTGAGGATTTGCAGCAATGATGAGCACCAAAGCTCTGCCAAGAGTTGTCAGTTTTCCCTTGCAATTCGGCTGATAAGTTCAAAAAAAGTCAGAAATGCAGATGCCCATCTCTGGAAAACAGCAGCCAGAAACACCTAGACTTGAAACAAGATGCATGAAGGGTTTTTTGGTAGTTTGAAATTATTTTGGGTAAAGTTTGGCCAGATTCGTGCGCATCCGAGTGTGTAGCTTGGGGCTCAGGAGGAAACACCTCACCCTGTGGTCCAGGGGGGTGTGGGGAAAGGGATGCTGAGATGAGGCTCACCAGGAATAAGCCCCAAATGTGGGAGGATGGCTATGGGATCATGTGTGACCCCCCAGAGCCCCTCACTGGGGTGTCCATGTGCTCTCCTTTGGGGGCAGGTGGGCAAGTGGGAGAAAGGCATCATCCACATGAAGTACCCGGTGTGGCCCCGCTATGGCTCCTTCATGCAGCCCGTGGTCGACAACCGCCACCTGACGGTGGCCACCCTGGAGGAGAGACCCTTTGTCATCGTGGAGAACACGGACCCCAGCACGGGCGTCTGTGTGCGCAACACCGTGCCCTGCCGCAAGCAGACCAACTCCTCCCAGAGGTGAGCAGGGACGTGGAGCTCAGCAATTCTGGCCACCACTCGCTTGGCACGTGGTGTCCAGGGTGCTCAGAGCATCCCTGTTTGGTCCAACCCATCTTTCCTGGTGTGTTTCCAGTGGTGATGGCCTGGTGGATCCCTACACCAAGCTGTGCTGCAAAGGTTTCTGCATTGANTCTACCTGGTGACCAACGGCAAACACGGAAAGATTGTCCGAGGGGTCTGGAACGGCATGATTGGTGAGGTAGGGATGGGTATGGCTCAGACCCCCGACTCAACACTCCCCGGAGGGCACCACTCGCTCCTGACCTGGGCCTTTCCTGGTGAAGATGGCATCTGTGGTGGGACTGTGGGCAGGGAACAGCTTGGCATGAGCTCCTCCTTGGAGGAGGAGTCAGACAAAAACTTAAAACCCCACAGCAGGTTGTGTCTGTGCCACTGCTCACTTAGGAAGATAATTATTCTTTTTAAAAGCAGAAATTAAAGCTGAAAATGCTGGAGATGAGGAAACTCCTGGGGAAAGTGGTCTGGGTCTCTCTGCTTGTCCCTCTGCCCATCCCAAGCCCAAGTGCCCCTTTTCCAGGTGTACTACAAGCGTGCAGACATGGCCATTGGCTCCCTGACCATCAATGAGGAGCGGTCTGAGATCGTGGATTTCTCCGTGCCCTTTGTGGAGACGGGCATCAGCGTCATGGTGGCCCGGAGCAACGGCACCGTGTCCCCCTCCGCCTTCCTGGGTGAGCCCCGTGTCCCCCTGTCTTCCTGCAGGTTCATCCCATGCTTCCTACAAATGCAAATTAGAAATTGTTCAGTTTTAATAACGTTCAAGAAAAGAAAAAATATCCTAAGTCATAAGGGAAGGAGATTGTGCTGTCGGCTTTGGGGCTTCTTCCTTCCCTGCCTGAATAATCCTTTTATTATGGAGATGGAGGCTGGAGACTGAGGCTGGGCTCAGTGGTTTTGTCCTCTTCATTTCTTGTGTGGAGGAGGGAGGATGGGTACGTGGGGGGATTTGCCAGCTTGGAGCTCTGCTTTGGGGACCCATCTCTGCCACCATCACCAGAGCCAGGTGTAGGAAACCACCAGTGCTACAAGTTTTATTTAATGAGTTTTACACCAGCAAAGCTGCAGCCTGGGAAGGGGAGGAGACTGGCCAAGGTCGTCGGGAAAGCTCTCGGCTCTCAGCAAGGGCACAGCAGCAATATCCCAGCTCAGCTGGTGCTGGGCTCTTGTGTGGGGAGGGTGCAGGTGGGTGCGAGAGATGCCATGGAAGGTGGGACCATCAGCCTGGGCACATCCTCCTCATCCTGTTCCCCCCAGACCACAAAGCCCAACTTCCCACAGCAGCAGGGTCACCTTCACCAGCCCCAGGGACAGACAGAGCTGCCCTGATTTGGCAGGGCCAGGGTCTGCAGTCCCCATGTCCCCGTGTCTCCTACCTCTGTGCTAATGATCCACATCCCCATCAGGGGAGGCCTCTCCTCCCTGACAGCGAAGGACACGCTGACAAATGGAGCTCAGCAGCTGCACGTTGACGGCTCAGATGCATCCCCAGTGCTCCTGCTGCTCCATCCCACATCATCTTGGGCTGGCAGGGGCTCGTTGCCTGTCCCCACTCACGGGGGGCTGTCCCCAGGGCTGAGCAGTGCTGGGGGGCTGGTGCTGTGCCTGATGCAGGCACAGTCCTGTGGCCAGAACCATCATGGGGGACGATCTGTGATCCCATGGGAAACCTTCCTGCAGTGACCCTGGAGATGGGCAGCGTTTTGTAAACCTCTCCTGTTGGAAAAAACTTGATTTGGTCTAGGCAGGGAAGCATGGCTGCATCCCCCAGCTCTGCAGCAACCCCCTTCCCTCCTGATTCCCTGTGGAGCTGCTTGGCCATGGTGCTGCCAACCTCCAACTCCTCTCCAAGGAGGGGCGATGTGCAGGATGAGCCCCCTCCATCCAGGAGGGCTCCTGGCAGTCCTCAGAGGACATGGGGTTGTCCTTGGAGGCTCACAAAGTTGTACTTGCTTTGCAGAGCCTTATAGCCCAGCCGTGTGGGTCATGATGTTTGTCATGTGCCTCACTGTGGTGGCCATCACCGTCTTCGTGTTTGAGTATTTCAGCCCCGTTGGCTACAACCAGAACCTCACCAGTGGCAAGAGTGAGTTGGGGAGGTGGGAGCTGGGAGGGGGGACATGCCCCTGGCTGGGCTGACAACTCCCCTCTCTGTTCCCTGTCCCTGCAGGGCCAGGAGGTCCCACCTTCACCATTGGCAAGTCCGTGTGGCTGCTGTGGGCTCTGGTCTTCAACAACTCAGTCCCCATCGAGAACCCCAAGGGCACCACCAGCAAGATCATGGTGCTCATCTGGGCCTTCTTCGCCGTCATCTTCCTCGCCAGCTACACGGCCAACCTGGCTGCCTTCATGATCCAGGAGCAGTACATTGACACTGTGTCGGGGCTGAGTGACAGGAAGGTGGGGCTGATCATTGGGTTGGGAACCCTAAAAAAATCCCTTAAAAAATTCAACTTTTTGAAGTTACTGGCCGTGATGTGTGTGGAGTTACACATCACTGCCAGTTGGCTGGGCATGAGTGCATGAGTAGAAGGCTGGCTGTGGGGAGGGGACATGCTGGGGACATGGAAAGACATGGGCAGCATGTGATGCCACCCCCTGGGGGTCACCATTGCAGTTCCAGAGGCCACAGGAGCAATACCCACCCTTCCGCTTTGGCACTGTCCCCAACGGCAGCACGGAGAGGAACATCCGCAGCAACTACCCCGACATGCACACCCACATGGTGAAGTACAACCAGCGCTCTGTGGAGGATGCCCTCACCAGCCTCAAAATGGGGTATGGCTCCCCCAGATGCAGTGTGGCTCCCCCCAGATGGAGTATGGCCCCCCAGATGGGGTAGGACTCTCAGAGCTCCTCCAAATGGCATATAGCACCCCCAAATAACTGTGGCTTCCTGGCATGGGGTACAAGACCTCCCAGATGGAGAAGGCATTTTTCAACTGGGGTACAACCCCCCAGAAGTTGGATGTGAGCCCCTCAGGCTGGGTTAAGCTCTCCCACACAGGGTATGGCTCTGTGCATCTTCTCTGGATGAAGTACAGGACCCCCAAACAGGGCACAACCTGCTGCAGACAGGGTACAGCTTCATAGAGCTCCCCTCAAAAGGGATGCAGCTCACCCCAGATGGGGCATGGCTTCCTCAAGTGGTCCACAACTCCCCCCAAGGGGTGCTTCCCCTCCAAGTGTGGTTACACCACTCCAGGACGGGTCAGAGGCCCCCAAGAGCACATAGAACCCCCTCCAGATGGCCTAAAGCTTTCTGAAGGGGATAGATCTCCCGAAATAGGCACAGCAACCACCCAAAACACGGGCTTTCAGACCCCCTCTCACCCTTGCTCCTGTTGGTGTGGCAGGAAGCTGGATGCCTTCATCTACGACGCGGCGGTGCTCAACTACATGGCGGGCAAGGACGAGGGCTGCAAGCTGGTGACCATTGGCAGTGGGAAGGTGTTTGCCACCACGGGCTACGGCATCGCCCTGCAGAAGGACTCGCGCTGGAAGCGGGCCATTGACCTGGCCCTGCTCCAGTTCCTGGGAGACGGTGGGTGCTTGTGTGAGCCCCTCGTTAGCCCTGTGCCCATCCTCACCCCACCCCTGCCCTGCAGATTCACCCAGGGGATAGGGCTGCTCAAACCCTGTGCAGCCTTCACAGCTGACATCCTCATGGCAGGATGGCACTGAGGGATTTCACTGGCTCCTTTCAGCGGATATGAAATCATGTGGATGTTGTGGGTGTCATTCCCTCTGGGGTTGTAAAATCCCAGAGATGGCTGTGCACAACACTTGAGGGTCCTGAGGAGAGGCCTGGGAAAAGGACAGTAAGCATGGCTGGCTGGCACATGGGTGGGGGACAGTGAGGAGAGGACCCTGGAGAGGGACAGGTGACTGATGAGATGCCAATGGCAGCAGCAAGCGTTAGGTGATTCCAGCTCCAGAGGCTCAGGGGTCTCTTATCCTCCTCCACCCACAGTAGGGTGGAAAGGGGCAGGGATGCACTTGGGAAGATGATTCCCAGGGGTGGATTTTCACTGTTGTGCATGTCCCAGGTGAGACCCAGAAGCTGGAGACGGTTTGGCTGTCAGGGATCTGCCAGAATGAGAAGAATGAGGTGATGAGCAGCAAGCTGGACATTGACAACATGGCCGGGGTTTTCTACATGCTGCTGGTGGCCATGGGGCTGAGCCTGCTGGTCTTCTCCTGGGAGCACCTCGTCTACTGGAAGCTGCGTCATTCCGTCCCCAAGTCCCACAAGCTTGATTTCCTCCTGGCCATCAGCAGGGTGAGGAATGCTGACAGGGGCTTTCAAGGGGCACAAATGTGTCACAGGGATGGACACGGCTAGGTGGGCATTGTCCTTTGACTTGCAGGGGAGGAACTGGAGATGTTCTTGTTGATGTGAGATCTTGGTGAAAACAATACCCTTTTGGGGAAAGAGCTCAGTCCTGGGAATGACCCCATGTCCTTATTAGCATCCCTGGGGAAAGGGGTGACAGAGGATGGTGTCACCCATGCTGACACGTGCTGGGGATGCTGGGGAGGGGGCATCAGTTCTCTGAAGCTGCCTCAGCCTCAGCAGCATGAATTCAGCTCAGCAGGGCTGGCTCAGGGGACAGGACCCCACTGACCTTGTTGATGATGAGGGGGCCCCCATTTCTCCCTACAGGGCATCTACAGCTGCTTCAACGGGGTGCAGACCCTGTCGAGCCCCGGGCGGGCACCCACACCCGATGTCACTGCCAACTCAGCCCAGGCCAACGTGCTGAAAATGCTGCAGGCGGCCAAAGAGATG
The DNA here is from genome assembly GCA_008694505.1 of Cyanoderma ruficeps. Classification (NCBI taxonomy): domain Eukaryota; kingdom Metazoa; phylum Chordata; class Aves; order Passeriformes; family Timaliidae; genus Cyanoderma; species Cyanoderma ruficeps. The sequence continues at coordinate 1,822,674 of VZDJ01000216.1, read as the reverse complement.
GTGACAACCGCCAGCGTGGGCGGCTCACTGGAGCAGGCCACCCGCACCATTGAGGACTGGAGCAACCACAGCGAGCGCCTCCAGACCAGCTTCTCCCTGAGGACACCCCAGCTCGTGGTGCAGAACAGCACTGGCGCACATCGGGGGCCGCCCTCTGGCCCATACCCTGCCGAGAGGCTGGGGAGAGCCTATGCTCCCAAGGGTGCTCCCCTGGGGCTGCTGCTGCCCCAGCCCGTCCCCGTGGACTCCCATCCGCACGGGGAGGAGAACTGGAGAGGGGCAAACGAGCACCCCCACCTGCTACACCCCCTGAAGTTTCGGGGCGGCTGTGTAGGGGATGAAGCCCTCACAGGTTTCCCCCACCTCCTGGTGAAGACTTCTCCAGGAGGGGATTATGGGGAGCAGATGCTGGTGGGGAACCACGTGGGGGCTCCCCTTCCGCCCCCCACATCCCCCAGGGACCTTCCACCACCGGACATCTACAGGGAGCACAAGCGGCCGTCGGGACGGGGGGACCGACTGCAAAACAACCCCCTGCTGCAGAGGGACGGGGCACACGGGGGCTCAGGGACTCTGCCCCGGCTGCTCTCGGCAGCGGACAAGAAGCGGGAGGTGGGCAGCGCCTTCCTGCCTCCGTCCTGCCCTCGCGGAGCCTTCCCGAAAGTCACCAGGACTTGCAGAGCCCGGGGCGAGCCGGCGCGGCCGGAGGCGGCGGCGCTGGAGAGGGAGAAGCTGAGCCGGTGGGCGAGCTCGGCCAGGGCGCCCGGGGAGCGCGGCGAGAAGCGGCGCCCGGCGGGGCTGCGGCGCTGCGGGGCCGCCCGTCCGCCCGCCCGCGCCGACGTGCCCGACCTGTTCCCCGAAGCTGAGGCCGGCTACGGCTCCGGCTCCCGCTGCCCACAGGCCGCTGGCCGGCTGCCACCGCGCTCGCCCGTGACCAGGCTGCCGTCCTACCGGGAGGCTTGTCGGCAAAACCCCCGTGCCACCGCCACCGTGCCGGCGTGCGCTCCCCACGCCTGCATGAACTCCTACGCCAACCTGCCCCTCTACGCGAGACGCCTGTCGCGGGGGTCCCCGCCGCCCCGGGAGCACCCCGGGGTGTATCCGTGTGACCGGGGATCCGGGCGCTGGGACAGCGCCTGCAGAGACTGTGGGAGGCGCGGGGAGCTGGCCTTGCTGCGGGCGGTGGGGGCGGAGAGGAGGGACCCGCTGGTGGCCCGCGGGGTGGCGAGTCCCTGCGCCGGCGGGTCGTGGCGGCGGGTCTCCAGCCTGGAGTCGGAGGTGTGATGGGGGACAGGGGGGTGTCCGCACCCCTCTGCCTGCCCTTTGCCCGGGTGTCCCCACGGGCCAGCCAGCGGCTCCCGGCCGGGCTCCGGCCTCCCGGGGTCCTGTACCGCCGGCAGCGGGATGCTCCAAGCGGCTGGGCAGGTTCCGGTGAGCTTTTGGGGGGAGTCAGAGGAGCCTGGCAAGGGCTGGTACGTGCTGGGTCAAGTTCTCCCTACAGGCGGGGCTGGCATCGGGGACGCCAAACGCATCGCCGCCGTTTCGCCGTCACGTTTTGGTTTCATTCACAGGACTCGAAACGCCATGTCCAGGTCATTAAAAAGATGTTTTCAGCTGCCTAGGGACCCTTCTTCCATCCTCCGGTGCTGCCCTTGGCATCATGGATTCCCATGAATATTCGTGGTCCTGTGCACCCCCTCCCCGTCCTGTTATTGGGGAGCCGCGGCACAGGCTCGTCCCACCGGCAAAGGAAAGGTGGAACAGGAAAATGGCAACTCCTCCGAGGGTTTAATTAGGAGCCGTCACCCTGTGCAGAGGCTGGAGTCGAGCACTGGAGCCAGGGTTCATGCCCCCTGCCCAGGCTTTGGGGTGCTGGGCACTGATGGCCCCGGGCTCGGGTGATGCTGTCACGGCTGCAGACGGCAGCCTGGCAGGGATCTCCAGCTCGGCACAGCAGCCCTGGGAAGGTGTGTTATGGGGAATGAGAAAGGGAAAAATTCCTCCCACCTTCCCAGGTTGATGGAGCCATAAATCAGGTGCGATAGATGAGCCGGGTTTAATTCTTCTCTTCCTGGACGTCTGACACAGCCCTTTCCCTGCCAGGCTGGGGCGTGAGTAGAGGCGGCCGTGACTCACACCAGCCCCAGGCAGGTGAGAGGGTCTTTGGGAAATGGGAGTTGAGGCTCCGGAGCCCCGGACTGCAGCCAGGGCTCTGCCGGGCAGTTCCAGCCCCATCCCAGAGCAGCACCACCAGGACTACACAGAGACTGGCTGGCAGGCTGTCCCAGGGAGATGCCAGCCTCAGCCCCTCTTCCCAGCTGGTTTGGCATTGCTTTCTTCCATTAACGTCTCCCTGGGAAGCTGCTCTAGAGCTCTAGAGCTCTTTTTATTATTTTTTTTTTTTACCACAGTTGTTGGGGGTTGCTGGCAGCCACCGAGCAGCCGGGGCCGGCAGCAGTGAGGGGGGACGGTGGCCGGGACTGCTCCGGGAAGCCCAGCCCTGCCCCAGGGATGGCTGCAAAACCCCGAGGAGGTCCAGAAGGGCCTGGCCATGTGTGGTTCAGGCTCAAAAGCATTAGCAGTAGCTGGCTGTCCATCCATCTGTCCATCAATGCATCCAGCCAGTCCCCCCATCCTCCAGCCTGGCTGCCATCACACACTGGTGCTGGCGCTTTAACTCCCTTTACTTATTTATCATCGCAATTGTCTCTTAATGGCTTTGGCAGCCCCTCCAAGGCTCCTGGCGAGGGTAGGAGCTGCTGGTGTATAAATAAAAGCCATAAATAAATAAATTCAGTTGAAGAGGAGGGTATTCATCCAGGCTGCCACAGGTGATGGCACCCATTCACCCGGGGCAGCTCTTCCCAGCCGAGTGCCCCAGATGCCCCCTGGAGTGACAGGCTGGTCCCTGGGAAGCTTCAGTGTGGCCTTGGGAACTTTCCCTCAAATTGTGGCACTCTGGCTCGAGGGAGGCAGCATACACAGCTCAGTCAAACCTGAGCTGAGGTTGGGGCTGTGACAGCAAAGGGGAGCAGAAAAGGGAAAAGAAAAAAAGTATCAAAAAGTCCTCAACCCACGTGTTAAATTAATTAGTGATGTCCCTGGTGACTCAGCAGAGGCCAAATGGAGCTGCTTCATGTTTTATAGAAGGGCTTTGCTGCAGGAGGCTGAGGACAGCAAGGGACAGGGCAAATGGGGTGCAGGGGGTGCTCCTAGAGGAGGTGGCCCCAGGGTTGGGTGTCAGCACCCTGTGTAAGGCCAGGGCTGCTCTGGGTGCCCCATGTGAATGGCCCAGGTCTCTGGCCACCGTGGTGGCATTTGCATTATCATCTTCACATGCCAGCTGGGATAGAAAAGCACAGTTTTTCTCCCATTCCTGGTGCCAGGCTGTGGGCACTGGTGAGAAAGGAGGTGTTTGGGGCACGACCAGTCCAGTGCAGGTGGGATCTGTGACCCTCAAGGAGCTGCTCCTGCAGCATTTCCCTGCTCGTGAGTACACCAGGGACAAACCTTCAGGGAAGGAGCAGTCTGGAAGCACCTTCTGGCTAGGCTTTCCAAAGAGGGGCTGGGTAATTTAGTGTTTAACAGACATTGAGGGATATTATTTCTTTTTGGTGAAATTGTCTAATCAATCACTTTTTAATTCAGCCTGCTCTGGCACCCGGGACACCCTGGGAGGCTGTGGGCTGCTATGCAGAGAGAAATAAGGCTGGATCACTGCTGGGCACCCACCTCTGGGGCTCAGCTCCACTGTGGGGGGCAGGCAGTGTCCCCCCAAACCCATCCCCTGCCTCTGCCAGCCCTGACATCTCCATAGCAGGTTCTGTTTTCACTGCCCTGTTGCTCAGCCTTGTAAGACCCATCCTGATGAGGAGAGGGGGAGCAAGGCAGGCCCACACAGGTCAACCACTGGGAAGGGGTTCCAATGGCAAGGACACGCTGGTGCTGCTGTGGGGAGATGGTGACTCAGGTTAGGGCAGGGGAAACTGGTTAAATCACAAACCAGGACACATACAGGGCCAAGAAGGTGCTGGGGACAGCTGCCATGCCTGTGCCCAAGGATGCCTGAGGGAGCAGCAGGTGCAGCCACCTCCTGGTTCCTGCCTCCTGCCAAGGCAAAGCCATGGCACAAAACCTTCCCCAGCTGAGACCCTGTAGCAGGTGCCCTTCCCTGAGCCACTGACAGCTCCTGGGCTGCCCAAATCCATCCAGGGGAAAGGCTGGTGAGCACTTTCCCCAAACCTTCAAACAGCTGAATCCCCCCCACCCAGGGACGTGGCTCCTTGACAGCAGTGAAGCTTTGCCTGAAGCTTCTTCTCAGGTTCAAAGTTTTTCTTTCCCTGGCCATTGCTCTTCCAAGTGCTGCAATAGACTGAATTCCTTCCTGATGCCAGTTTGGCCTCAGATTTACAGCCCAAGCCCCAAAATCCACCGCTGCTTGTGAGGTCCTTCGAGAGAATCACAGCAGAAAGTGTTTATTTCCATCATAAAGATCTGCTTTAATATTTTAACATAAATCAAGCTACGCTTTATGGTGATAATAAATCTGCTGGCAGAAACTGCCTTTGCAGCCTGAGGCAGCGGAGCAATTCAATTTGTTTGGCTTTAAGTGTAAGGAGCCATAATTGAGAAAGGGAAAGTACAGATGTTTTAATTGAGTTTGCAGCTAGCACCCAGAGTTGCAGTAGGCTAATAGAGAAGAGGTGAGGGTCTCCATTAGCCTCTCCACTTGCCATTTCTCCTTGGCCTGCAGCCTCATCCGTCACGGCCATCCCCTCCAGGAATAGCTGCTCCGTGCCTAAGCACGAGGAAGAAAAGGATGGAAAAAGAAGTCAGACTAAAGCAGATGTATAATGTGCATTTTATTGTTTTTAATCCCATTTTTAAAAAACTAATTACAGTCAGGACAAAGCATCATGTGTGAATCTGCAATAATGAATTGTTAGTGCTGATAATGGCCAAATAAAAAGACTTATTCTTGATGAGTGAGAGGAGAGAGCTTGTGTCCTGCACCATGGGGTCACCCAGCATCCCCTCAGCCAGTGCTGGCTGCACTGAACCATCCCTTTCCTGCTTTCTCCAGTAATTTTTAAGGCATTGCTATGTCATGTTTTATATGAAAAATGTTCTCTGCTGTAGAGCTTCTTTCTGTTAATCACCCCAATTCCTTGGATATATTTGTTTTGCTGCTGTGCAAGGACAGCAGGTGTCTGGGAATTCATGGTTATTTATTTGAGAAGCCCTCATGCTCCTTGGGGAGCACAGTCCTTCCCACTAAGGTACCACAGCAAAGGCTGGGGCTGGAACACAAACTCTCAGCATCCCATTGCATCCAAAACTTGGATCCAAGCAGCTCTTGGAGGTGCAGCCCCTCAGAAGTCACTGTCACACATTGTTGAGGGGGAGAGGGGGACACCACAGGTCAGGGAAGAGAAGGCACATCTTTAAATGTGAGAGATGGCAGGAAAGAGGGTGCCAGGCTGGGCTCCCTCCCTCCTGAGAAAGGGAAGGAAGGGTGAAATGAGATGAAATAACAGAGAACAGCTCTGTTGCCTGGCTGCAATGAGATGGAAAGGCAAGAGACTGAAATGGGCATGTGGCGGGTAGGGGCTGAGCGAAGGGCCTTGCAACGCATGGGCAGCTCAGGGCAGACAGCCCTCAGCCCCTCCATGAACCCACACCTGCACACTCGTGCAGAGGAACAGCCCCCTCAGCCTCTCCAGCTTCCAAAGGCTCATTTCATCAGCACTCAATGCTCCCTCCAGCTCTGCCCAGCTCCCAGCTGCCATGCAGGTGGCTGCCAGCTCAGCTGCCCCATGAATCTGCCCTGCAAACTACCGCTTCCTAAACAAGACATCAGCACCAGATACCTGTAAAATGCCTTCTTAATTTGGTACTGAAGATGCCACATCAGCCTTCCAGCAGCACTTAGGGATGTTTAAACTCACTAGCAGGGACTGCCAATGCCTGTTTAGGATCAAGCTGGAGAGAAAATGAACAGAATCTCCAGATTCTCTCCAGGCACCTCGGCAAGGACACAGTGGCGGTGCTCAGGCTTGAGAGGTGCAGGGTTCTGCTTTAAAAGCCATGAAGTGGTTTTATACAGTTCCAGGTACTTGCATATTCCCCCAGGAGGAGCACTTCAGGTCATATGGAAACCAGAAAGTCCTACTTGAAAACAGAGCTTGATTAAAAAGAGCTGCAGTTCAAAGCTTGCTTTAGTGAGCGATGACATTTAATACTGCATCAAGTGCAGAGGGCAGGAGGATCTGACATGCACCTGGCTTTGAACCTGCTTTGATAATGGGGTTTAAAATAGTTCAGATGAAAACTTTTGAGATTCTTCCTTCTGTCAGGAAACCCCGTATGAATCGTGCCCCAGGGCTTCTGAACACAGGACCCGGTGACAAAGTGTGGTGTTACAGTGACCACAGTCCTCCTAAAAGCAGAGACTCTCCTAGAACTGCCTAAGGTAGGAGCAGCCCCAAGCCCACCCTAACTCTGTGCAGAGGGGGAACTGAAGCCCAGTTCCAGCAGGGTTTCAGGTTTTGTTCCCTTGTTTCGGGAGCTCTGCTGCGGGCAGGGCTAAGCCAGGGCACAGCCGCTTCCTCCTGGCACCGGCTCATTCCCCTGAGTTAACACCCACCTTGTTTCAAGGCTAATTACCCGACGCGGGAGCCGGGAACGCATCAGTGTGCACAGCCGGAGCCTCTCGCGTGTCAGGACTGAGTAATTAGCCCCTCCCGAGCGCACACCGATCCCGATCCCGGCCGCTGGAGTCAGGGCCTGGCTGCTGGTACCAGCCCCGGGCAAAGCTGAGTAAGGGAGAAGGGCTCTGCCAGTGGAAAGCTCCGAGTCGTGTGCCGCTGATGAGGGAAGCAAGGATGATTTCCTTTCCAGTGGGAAGAGCTGTGTCCCTGCATGCAGAGGGGCATTGCTCTGCCTAGCTGAGCTGCCACAGCACAGGAGAACAGGATGGAAGCGTGAATGTAAACTCCCAGGCTGGAGAAATCCAGCTCCAAACAAAAGATCCCCGATCCCAGGCAATGTGCACAAACATGATAATGCTTCTAGAAAAAGAAAATGTAACAGCACAAAATTATTTCCTTCTGAATCAGGTCTATTTCCACCCTCATGTTTTCCTTCAGCTGGCACAGGAGGTTGGTCTGAAGGAGTCTCAGCAGAAAGAAGAGACTCAGTTATCCCAAACTCCTGCTGGATTCTGCACAGCACATTCCTGCCTTTGGAAGAAGGGACATTTAGTGATACAGCCAAGGCTGTCTCTCTCCTGTGTGCCGAGACCTGCAGCACACAGAGAACCACAGAGGGACAGACAGAGAATGTGCTGCTCTGACAGAACCAAAGGCAGGAATGGCTGGACACTGGTTAACGATGCAGGCTGCCAAGGGCTCAGCCCCAGGGCTTTGTCTGAGAACCAGAACCGTAACAAGGCTGAATACACTCCATCCACACCCAAAGTGGAGTGAAGAAAGTCTTTGTCACCAAGCCAACAGCCTGGAAACTTCCCTTCATACTGCCTCTCCCCCTCACTGCACAGTTCCAGGGGGGGAGCTGAAATGCTGGAGTCTCCGGAGCTTCAGAGGAAGTGGGCTGCCGACCCTCATCAGAGCTTTGACTCACTCAGGACAATGTTTGCAGTCACAAACACAAAGCAAGAGAAACCCCAAATAAGCACGAACACAATCCAGAAGCTGTGCCGGAAAGGGGAGAGGTGCTTGTTCACCGTCCCGCTGCCGAAGACCAGCTGAGTGTCTTTGCGACTGCAGTACGCGAGGAAAGCCGGGATGAGATACTGGATCCCATTCCCGGCATAGGCTCCCGTGATGCCCACCAAGGACTCCAGATCGTGGGTGCAGAAAGCCACCAGCACTGGGGGAATCAGCGTGATGGCAGGAAAGACAATCCTATCCACCACCCACGGGTAGGTGCCCCCTTCTCTGTGGAAAAGGGTCTTCCAGTTGTTGCGCAGGGTCACAGCGATGATGGGGAAGTTGGTGCTGATGGTGAAGACCGGGAAGAGGCCCAGGAAGTACCGAATGAAGGCCACGCTGATGATCTCACAGTTGGTGAAGTTGAGGGTGTACATGTCCATGAGGGTGTCGTTGCGGAAGCAGTAAATGGCAGTGAAGGACAGCAGGCTGTAGAAGGCCAGGATCAGGATGTAATCGAGCAGCACGAGCTTGTTGACGTGTTTCTTCTTGGAAATGGGGGTGATGAGGGACGGCAGGGAGTGCTGGCACATGAAGGAATAGACGCACACCCCAAACAGATTACGGATGCCCGACAGCTGGGCCATGGATGGATGACCTTCAGCTTGGCCTCTGCCGATGCGGATGAGGGCCAGAATAATCATGAGGATGAAAGCTGGAGAGAGAGAGAAGGTGTCAGGTCAAGCCCAGGCCCACACTCCCCATGACCTCCTCCCACTGCACTGGCAGACTTGGCACCAGCTCTCTCCTGCTATGCAAGAGCATCTCCTTATCTCTGTTGCACCACCTTATCTGAGGGTGCTACATCAAAGGCGAGGTGCACGGGAATTAATTGTGATTTGCTGTCAGTGCCAGTCAGCAGATAAGGGAATGGGCTCAGGCATCTCCCTCCAGTCTCCTTCCCACAGGGACTCACCCTCCCACCCCCAAGAGCACAGGGCTGTGCCGAGCCCTTATGAAGCAGAAGGCTGACGTGGCTGGTGAACTCTAAGCCCTCAAGGCTTTCTGTCCATGGATGCTTCTGTCACACACACACTGGTTACAGACCATCATTTCAAAAAGGCTTAGAGATGTTTCAGCCCTGACTTGGCTCCAGTCAACCCCAGTAATATTCCTACACATTTCCAACCGGACTAATGTTTTCAAGACCTCCCCTATGCGCACAGGAGCAGCAGCTACTAGCAAGCTTTCCTGTCCCTGGGATCTGTCAAGCATGATAGAGCAAGAACTAGCCAGCCATTTCCTGGGCAGGAGGAATAGGCTGTCTGGAGCTAATCCCAGGGTGGAGAAGCCAGTCTGGAAGGGACTAAAGTAGCAGTGAAAGACTGCTATTAAAATTCATAGTTTCTAGACACAAAGTCTGCTCGTCTACCCTTCACTTATGCCAGGAAAAAGCCTAACAACGTTTTACAAAGCTTATTGCAAATAACAACGTGCCAGGGACAAAATGAATTCGGGAGATTGGGCTAATGCCCTTATTACTCTGAGGCTGGAAATTTGAGCCAGAGCAGTTACTGTGAGACTCTCATTCCTAGCATGGCATATAAAAGCAGCAGAAAACTAATTCTGGTGTCACAAAAATTGCATCAACCTGGGAAAGATGATCATCAGCTGCTGGAGTTAACAAGTAATGGGGAGAAAAGGACCTGCCTGGCAGGGCAGCAAGCAGGGAGATTTACAGTCTGGTGCTGCAATGGGTGGACCACTGTGGCTTGCAGAGCTGTCCTTGCGCCAGTCTGAGGCACAGGAACAGAGCCATGAATTATCAGGTAATGAAAAAATCAACAAAACGCTGAGACAACTACTACAGACAACTCTGAATGTCATTAATACAAATCCAGAGGTATTAAATGGAGCAGTGCACAGTTCAAGTCCATAGGAGGCTGCCATCAGTGCTGGGAGCTGGGCAGGCTCACCATGGGGTGACAAGGTCATGGGCTTGCTCTGTGCCCAGTGCTGCTCCCCACAACAGACAGCTGGAGATGGGAAACCCTGCCAGGAATGGGACTATGGCAAATAGTTACAGACCACTTAGTGAATACTGCCTCTCTTGTGCCCAGCAAGATCAGATTAACATCACTGAACATTGCCTCCCATACACCCCCAGCACTCTCCAAAACCCCCTCTCAGAAATTCACATTCTCCTGCAGCAAACACCAGCTCCATGCTGAACCCTTCCCAAGCCACACGCTGCATTTCATCCTGTGCTGCCTCAGGAAACCTCTTGCCAGTTTTTCAGTTTTCCAGTGACAGGGCACGTCTACCAGCCCTCCCCAAACACCGCACTGACAGCAGCAGATCCATTCCTTCACGGCACCATGAGGCCAGGTCATTTTGGGAGTGCTGGGCTCCATTTCCTCCCCCAAGGGCAGTCACAGAGAGCTATGGAAGGCAACAGCTCATTGCTCTGGGGGTGTGCAATTCCCCTTGCCTTCACTCAAGTCCAGCAGGTGAGGGACACTGCGAACAGGGGTACAGTTGTTGTGCCTCCCCCACTGCTCCCCAGAGGGGAGATGCTTGCCAGCCATATCTGTTCAGCAAGAGACCCAGAAAGAGCTGTGTTCCAGGTGATGTGACATGGCTGCACTCCCCGGGGCTGCGCAGGCTACAAGGAAGAGGAAAAGATGCCCTGAGTAGTAAGACAAAGCAGGTTGAGCAGCTCTGGAAATGTGCTGAGACTGTTCCTTTCCTTCTTGCCTGGGAGAGGCAGTTAGGCTCCTGCAGCCCCATCCTGAGCTGGTCCTGTATCTGGGCTAAGACATGACTCAGAAGTCTCACACCTCTTCTCCTGCACCAGACAGTGAATCTCCTCATGCTCTGCTCAACACAGTAATGAGTGACCTATTTCCACCCCCCAAACCCACCCCCACCACTGGCTCAAAGCCCCACTTTCTGCACCAGTGCCAACAGGACCAGGTCAGGGGAAATTTCAGGCAGGCACCTCATCCTTAAAGCACACACAGACACACAGAGAATGTGTAGGTTGGAAGAGACCTTCAAGATCATTGAGGCCAACCCATGCCCTCAACAACAACACCACCTCAACTAGACTATGGCACCGAGTGCCACATCCAGTCTTTTTTTAAGCACATCCAGGGATGGTGACTCCACCACCTCCCTGGGCAGACAATTTCAGTACTTTATTATCCTTTCTATGAAAAACTTTTCCCTAATATCCAACCTGTATTTCCCTTGGTGCAGCGTGAGACTGTGTCCTCTCGTTCTGTCAGTTATTGCCTGGTGAAAGAGACCAGCCCCAGCTGTCCACAGCCTCCTTTCAGGGAGTTGTAGAGAGTGATAAGGTCACCCCTGAGTCTCCTTTTCTCCAGGCTAAACAACCCCAGCTCCCTCAGCTGTTCCTCACAGGGTTTGTGTTCCCAGCCCCTCACCAGCCTCGTTGCCTCCTCTGGACTCACTCAAGCGTCTCAACGTCCTTCCTGAACTGAGAGGCCAGAACTGGACACTGCACTCAGTGTCCTTCCTAAACTGAGGGGCCAGAACTGGACACAGCACTCAAGGTGTGGCCTCACCAGTGCTGAGTACAGGGGAGGAATGACCTCCCTGCTCCTGCTGGCCACACCGTTCCTGATCCAGGCCAGGTGCCATTGGCCCTCTTGGCCACCAGGGCACACTGCTGGCTCAAGTTCAGCTGTTGTCACCAGTGCCCCCAGGGCCCTTTCTGTCCAGGCACTGTCCAGCCACTCTGTGCCCAGCCTGTAGCGTTGCAGGGGGTTATTGTGACCAAAATGCAGGACTTGGCACTTGGATTTATTAAACTTCATCCTATTAGACTCTTCCCATCCATCCAACTGTTCCAGGTCTCTCTGCAGAGCCCTCCTCCCTTTCAATAGATCAACACACTCTCCCAGCTTAGCATCGTCTCCAGATTTACTAATGAAAGACTCAATACCCTCATCCATGTCACCAATAAAAATATTGAATGGAGCTGGCCCCAGCACAGACCCCTGAGGGACACCACTGGTGACTGTCCCCAGCTGGATGCAGCACCATTCCCCACCACTCTCTGGGCCTGGCCATGCAGCCAGTTCCTAACCCAGCTGAGAGTGCTGCTGTCCAAGCCGTGGGCTGCCAGCTTTTCCAGGAGTGTGCTGTGGGAGACAGTTCAAAGGCCTTGCTGAAGTCCAAACAGACAACACCCACAGCCTGTCCTGCATCCACCAGGTGGGTCACTTGGTCATAAAAGGAGATCAGGTTGGGCAAACACAACCTACCCCTCCTAAACCCGTGCTGGCTGGGTCTGAGGCCCTGGGCCATCCTGTAGGTGCTGGGTGATGACACCCAGTATAAACTGTTCCATGACCTTACTGGGTACTGAGGTCAGGCTAACTGGCCTATAATTACCAGGATCCTCCTTTCTACCATTTTTGTGAATGGGTGTCACATTGGCTGGTTTCCAGTCATCTGGAACCTCACCAGTGAGGCAGGACTGTTGCTAAATGATGGAGAGCGGCTTTGCAAGCACATCTGCCAGCTCCCTCATCAGCCTGGGGTGGACCCCATCTGGGCCCGGAGATTGATGAACATCCAAGTGGCTCAGGAGTTCTCTGACTGCCTCCCCCTGGATAACAGGGGCACCATTCTGCTCCCTGACTCCATCTACCAGCCCAGGAGGACAGCTGTCCTGAGGACAGGCCACCTTCCCACTAAAGAATGAAGCACAGAAGGCATTAAGCACTTCTGCCTTCTCCTCATCCACAGTTACTAAGTTCCCTCCCTCATCCAATAAGGAACAAAGGTTGGTTTTACCCTTCCTTTTACCATTAATATATTTGTAAAAACGGTTTTTATTAAGCTTTACAAAAGTTGCCAATTTAAGTTCGAACTGACCTTTGGCCTCCCTAATTTTTTTCCTACATGCCCTAGCAGCCCCCTTAAATACTTCCTGTGAGACCTGACCCTCCTTCCAAAGCATCTCCCACAGACTCTCCTCTGCCCCAACATGTGCTTTTCTGGCAGGGAACACTGAAAGAACAGACTTCTTGTGGATTTCCTTAATGATGGATGGTCTTTGGCTTAAGCAACTAGAATTTAATATTTGTTTTTCATTAAATATACATTTCAGAAATTTATTAACATTAGAAGGAGTGAGGATCCAATACTAAGATCCAAACTAGTTTTGCTTCCAGCAAGGCAGGCTCTGCTTCCCCTGCCTGAGCACTGTTGCTCTGCAGATGCAAGATCCTCGAGAGAAATGGTGCTGGGTAAACTGGAAACCTCCCCTGCACAATTCCAGCCTCAGAAAGGACAACAAAAGCCCTGCCCCATGGTCGTTTTCTCTCAGTCCCCGAGGCAGAAGAGTTTCTCACTCCTGGAACTGGAGAGCTAAAACACTTGCCTGTCAAATTTATCTCTCTGTTCGAGAGAAGGCGAGCCAAAAAACGAAACTCTGAAACCTAGATATGGTTTGGATGATAAGTCAAAATGAAAAGAAGATGACAGGCTGATGGACAGGCGGCTTTGAGCAGAAAAGAGGCAGCACAGGGTCCTCAGGCATACACAAAGCTCCCACTCACATCCCCTACCCAGGACAGCAGGCTGAAGGCAGAGTCACACGACACTATTTCATGCCACCTACTGTTGTTACATCAGCTGTCCAACAGTGTTCAGTCACCACAAGGATCTGCTGAAGTAAGACATGGATTCACAAAAAACCCCTTGATCTGTTCTTCTCCACGAAGAACAGAGGACACAAGCAACATGTTCCAGGGATGAAACACCTTCAGACCACAATCAACTGCACCCAGAGCCACAAAGCAAGGTTGACAGTGATGGCACTATGGATTGTCAGTTGGTTACATGAAAAATTTGCTTTAAGCCTTGTTTTATATAAATGCTTAAAAAGCAATCAAGGGTTTTGCTTGTCCTGATTTTCCCACAGTGTGAAACCCACTCCAAGCCCCCACACCTCAGGCTTGGCAGTCAGCAAGGCACAGAGGCCACTTCTTGTCTCACCTCATCTCCTCTAGATGGTCAAGCATCATTTTTAGTAAAAGATCTAAGTAAGTAAGCCTGAGGAAAAAAATAAAGAGGGGCTATGCCATAAAGGAAAACTTGTGGTGACTCTCATCCCAATCATCCAAGTGCCTCTCCTGCAGACCCTCTTTGCTCCCCTCACTATTTGAGGAACAAATGTTCTTCTCAAATAAAGCAGACCTTGCAGTCAGGTACTGCTTGACTCAGGAGATTCAGAGATAAGGCAGTTCTGCTCTGGTTCTTGCAGGTGAAGCAAGGATGAATATGGATGAGCTGATGTGCAAAGTAGTACAGTTTGGGAAATACAGGAGTCTGGGGATATTAAGAAATACATTTTTGTGCTTCTTGATAGAAACATAACAGGGCTGCAGAGAAGCAGCGAAGATAATTTAGCCATTCTGAGTTTAAGGATCGTTTTACAGAGTCAGAGAAAACACCTCTGTAAATGAAAAATAGTGTTTGTACATGAGCTTCATCTCTCTGCAGAAAGGCTATTGCAGAAAGGAAAGCAAGTCCAAGCCTCAAACACATTTTTCCCCTGTGATAGTAGGTTCCTGCAAGAACTGATGCTCAGAATGAGCTTCTGGTTTAACCCCCCTTGCATCCCTGCAAGATAAGGTACTTGTGAGGTGTTCACATCTTCTCCAGCCCGGTCCCTACTCCCATTCCTACTTCCACACAAGGAAAGCCTGGAGAGACCATCACCACAGCTGCCTGCCAGCTCTTGCAGGGACCAGAGAGGCAGTTGTGTGCAGCCACCCCACGGCTGGCTGCTCCCCTACCCCCCAGCCATTTGTCTGAGCTGGTGCCATGACACATTTGTGGCAGGGCCATCCGTCACCGCTGGCTGACGGTGTGACAGAGCTTTCCTGTCCAAGCAGAGAATCAATATGCCAGGAAATAATGATAATGGATCACCCTATCCCAACGCACACCACTTGCTTCCCTTTTCATACATTAAGCAGCGTGATGGATTCCAAGATGAAGATGTTTTCAGGAGCTTCCTAAACCCAGTCTCTTTGGAAAGGGAAGATTTCTCCCCACCCCAATCCTGTACCAAGTCAAAACAGAGCAGGCCACTTTTTAAACAGAGGAACAGATCTCATTTAGTTTAACATTAGGCAGCTCTTTCATAGAAAGGGCATAGAAACAGGAGCATCTGTACACACTGAATGGCCCAGGAACATGTAAAGACAGTCCTGCCTTCTGCATCCCCACCTGACACTTGTGCTGTCTACTTCCCTGCTAATGTCTTTCTAGGATGTTGGTGCCTCTTCTCAGAGCCAGCTGCCTCCTGCCTTCCAGCAGCGATGTGGGCAAGCTGAAGAGCCCGCTACAACTCTGGAACCACCAGGCATTCTGGATCCTGTGGCATGTGAAGTATTAAAGCACAGCTGGAGTCCAACATGCTGGCAGAACAAAGTAGCTGAAATTAAGACATTGATTTTTAAATTTAAAACTCATTTAGCCAGTTTCTCTTGCAGAAGCTGTATCCTGTCACTTGTTCATGACCTCCAGTTCTCCACAAGCTCCAGACCAACAACTCATTAACTTCTCCAACCTTCAGAGGGGGTTTCTATATGAATTGACAGTAAAGAGGTAACAGGAAAACCAGGTTTGCTCCATTAGATGTGGGAGCTGGAGTAGTTAAGGATCGGATTTGACAATGACAGAGCCTAAAACACCATCTCTAGGAAGATGAAGGATTTATGAGTGCAGAGAGTGTGTGGAAGCAAGATGGATATGTTCATGGAAGACAGCAATTCTCTGGAGAGACACATCAGAAGGAAAAGAGGAGGGAAATTACTTCCCAGAAGAAAGGTATGAGCACAAGTTGTAGAGCATCACTGTGGCTCCTTCCTCTAATGGAGAGCAGGGACTTGCCCTGCCCCAAAGCCTGAGGCAGGGTCCACATGGCAGGGGACTGTTGCTTGTACACAGAAGTGTGACACAGCTTACCAAGAAGGCAAGAAAAAGCCTCTCAAGCACCTCCACTCCCCCAGGCCTGCCTTGCTCCTGCTGCAGCCAACTCAGGCACTGCTGCCTTCGACCAGGTGGAGCCCCTTTTCTTCACAAAGGGAAATTCCATTTAAAAAGGACTACCAGGACTTTTTGGCAGCCAAAAGCCAAAAGTTCAGTGGAGCTTCCCTGCTCTAAGGGCATAATTTCCCTGCTTTTCTTCATCAGGCTTGCAATACCATCACCCAAGATTTATAAGTAGCTTCCCCAATTGTGATAACAATGCCTGCAATGAAACCAGCATAGCTGCCCCATCTCAGCCCACATCAGCTGGTCCCACAGACATCTGCACACCAGCAACAGTTCACAGGAGAAAAATGGCCCTGCACTTGGGCATTTATCACAGATGCTTTTTCTCAATATATGAGAAGGAAAGAGCAGCCAGCAAGGCTTGTTTGCTTCTGGTGGAAAATTACCCGTGTAGTTTATGGTCCTCTCTCTGCTGGTCACCTTTGGCAGAACAACTACAGAACCTCTGCAAGCAGGACTCTGCTCTCAGCTCTGCTGCTGCCTTGGCCTATTAGCTCTGACAGTCACTTCTCTGTCCATGTCAGAATTTACTCTTCTGAGAAGGGAGTAATTCACACTTTGGTGTCACTGGGAGCCCGAACCATGGCTGTGCATGCTTTGGAAAGCACTGGCTGCAGAGCACCCATGTCCCATGAAATCCAGGTGCTCTGCAGACTTAGCCACATCTTGCCCATCCTGCCTTGGGCCCCACACAGCGAAGTTTTTTATCATCTTGTTCCACCAACATACACTCTGAACAGAAAGCAGCTTTCCATGCCACAGCCTGACTCTAAAAACCTGTGTGGGCACCACCATCCAGGCCCTTTTGCAGGGTTGACTGTGCCCTTACATTTCCAGCTCCCCTTCTTCAGCTCTCAGACCCATCAGTGTCTCCTGCTGCCTGACTAAAGTGCTCTTTTCAGAAGCATCAGCTCCTCAGGCAGGATCTCAGTGGCCAAATCACTCTCCATCTGTGTCTGAAGCTCACAAGGCTCTTTCTCTCATACAGGCACTGCTTCACCCCACTGCCCCCCACAAACAGCACTGAAATGAGCTCCTCAGCCAACAATTCCAAAAGCAGGCATGACAGAAGCACAGCATTTTAACTAACTCTTCATAAATATATTCACTTCTCTTAGTGAATTATTTACCCTGGGCTCTGGCAGCAGCTTCATCTGCTCCAAAAGGGATATAAGAACATGAAGTAACTTTGTTGAAGCAGCTTGTCAGAATGAACATGCAACAGTGTCCTGATTTACAGTCCAATTCCCTCATCGTCCTGTACGCCCTGCAGTGTGAAAGGAGAGAGGCAGAGATCACAATGATCCCTCCTTAAGCTATTTGCAGAAAGCTCCATTTCTGATGTGAAAAGAGGCCACCCACCTTGAGGACTGTGGGCACTAGCAGACTAATTTCTCAGCAGGAGACTGTAAATTCAGGACTTCAGATAACTGTCACCCCCTCCTAAATCAGCTTCCTCTGTAATTCTCAGTCTCAGCACTTGCAGGGATTGTAGCACAGTGACTCCAGGTTCCTGCAGTGACTCAACTCCAGCACAGATAGTTCTGCTGCTGAGGATGGCAGAGAGTTACCTGAGACTGCTCACAAGGTGAGATGGTCTGAGACCAGTTCTCTGCAGAGCAGTGCTGTGAACAGCAGGGCCCTGGTGGAAAGAACAGAACTACCAGACAAAGCACCAGTTCCAGAGAGTCAGCCCCACCAGCATGCTCTAGACAGCCCTTTCTTAGTTTCTGCCCCAGAAAACTTCTACCAAGTATCAAGGGAGGGGAGGGGATGGGGAAAAGAAAGGATTAACACAGACTTTCCAGCAATTCTTGTCTGCTTTCCCTCCATCTTATTGGCCAGGGGAAAGAGCTGGGGTAGAGATTTTATTCCTGAGCATGTAATTGTGAGATCACTGTTGGGACAGGGCTGGGAAGGCTCTGTCTCAAGGGCTGCATTTACTTGAATAGATGTGGTGTGATCCAACAGCGAGAGAGAACTGAGCCTGCCCAACCAAACCCAGAAGTTTATTACTCTATAAACTATCTCTTCATTAAAATACAATACTTTCTAATAACTACAATACAGCATCATGAGCAGCACACAGAGCACAGGCCCCACGTGGGAGCTGTCTGGGAACATTTGGCAGAGACAATTTAATAACAGCAGCAATAATCATGCTACCAATGTCTTTAGAGCCAGCAGTCCTCACCTATAGAGCTGGACATCTCAGGCTGCAACAGGCTGCAATTAATCGGGTTAGCTGCTTAATGCACAATAGCCCAATGTTTGCTGCTCAGCTCCACCAAGCTCTGTCCTTTTGTTATCTCTCCTAATCCACATCCTGTCCCATGATGCTGCTAGACAGTTATTATCCAATATTGCCCAATAATAAAGAGGTAGAGCTGTGCCCCAGTGAGCTGTATCCCCTCTGCTGTGAGAGGTGCGTGGGACTTGCCTGGCTCAGTCCCTCTTGTTGGGCCATGCCCTTCAGCAGCTCACCCCTAACAGTAACCACTTGATCAGGATTGAAGAAATCCTGGAATTCAGGATTGAAGCTGGAAAAAAAAAACCCAGCTAGGTAAGCAAGTCTCTTTAGAGAGCAATCCATCACCACCATAGATTTAAACCCTCCAGGGGAAAAAAAAAAGTGTCTGAAATCCAAACAGCAGAATAGAAAATACCAATTTATTGATGGCTTAGTTGGTTTAGTCTTCTGCAGGAAGCCCTGCTCCAATAACTCTGTAAGAGACCTGGAAACAGGCTCCAAAACTGGTAAAGGAACTGACCTAATAACAGCTCTACACTTTCCTGAGGATGAGGTGGAAGAGAGCTGAAAGGAAGGCAGGAATTACACTTTGGGAAAGGACCCTCCTCACCCCATAGGAATAATCTGTACTCACATGGCCCCAGAGCTGGGTGAGCCAACAAGGTCCTAACCACAAATCAAAACAAGGCTTCACTGTAGGCACCATTGTCAGGATTTAAAGCAAATAATGTTTCATTTGGTGGCCCTTTCTCCAGGGAAGCACAGCAGGCAGGGTTCCTGTTGCATCCCTTAGAGTGCCTCTGCTCCTCTCCCAAGGCAGCTTAGGTACCTGCAAAAGGCTGACACAGCAGGCTGAGGAGCTTCTGCATTGGGAAAGGGATGAGAACTTGGGTAGGCAAAGCCTTACTCATCTGCCAGCCCCTGGAGAACAGAGATCTCTATGCAGGGACAAGGCCAGCAGTTCATGCACCAACTGCTGCACTGAATTTAACCACTGGCACTCACCTATGCCAAGTGACAATCAGTTCTGCAGCCAAGTGTGTAAGCTGCTACTCTTCAGAAGACTGGCAACAGCTCGATTCCTCTGGAAGCCCTCCCTGCCACCAGCCCCACTCCACCTGGAGACACAGATCCACCCTCTGTGCTCCTATCAGCTCTGGCAGGGAAGGGCCTTGCCATGCCAGCCTTCTTTCCAGATGAGCTGTCCATGATCAACAGGCCCAGACAAGGAGAGCCATCTGTCTGGGCTCTCTAGCAGCACACTGGAGCTTGCAAGCTCCTGCTTCAACTTTCTCCTTTCAGAGGCTTCAGAGGTGCCTGTCCTGGCTTAGTCCCTTATCCTGGGAGGATGCCAGATGAAGGGCTGATCCCTGGAACATCTCCACATTCTTTGAACTGGCCCATTTTTAATTTCCAGCTCAGATCACAGTGTTTAAGCCTATTTTTCAGGGAGGGAATGAATTTTTTTTATCTGTGAGGTGTGGAATGAGACTGCTGTAGGCTTTGATAGCCGATGTGCTGCTTGTGATGAGCACAAGGCTCTGGAAGAGGCTGGTGACATTTGATTATCACTTAGATCAGGAGAAAGAGGGAAAGCAACTTTCAAAGGCAAGGCTGACACTGTTACAAATACCAGCAGAAATGACCTTCACACACAGCTAGCTCTCTCTGCTGCCAAGAACCATCCTCTCAGCTGCTATCATCTGAATCACCAGTACACCTGGGGCAGTGCTGCTTTACATCAGCCTCTTCTGCTCTGAAATCCAGGGACTTTCCACTGCGCTGGGGAGAAGGGTGTGTGGTGGGTCCTGTGGGAGGCACATTGCAAAGTCTGTACTGACCTCCCAGCTCAGAGAGGCTTGATTTTTTTCAAATCATGATGCAAAGCATGGGTCAGACTCCCACCCCCATCAAGCCAATGAGCACAGGTAAGCTGAATAAGCCACTGTCCACATGGGAAGGTTTTCTTTCCCCCACACAATAAAAAGGTAGGCAGGAAGCTGCAGTGTTGCTCTGCTGCTCAGAGTGATTTGCAGAACCACCCTCAGCACCACATGGCTAAAACCAACCCAAAAAAGGTGAAAGAAAGGCACAGTTTATACCAGGACAAAGAGTTCACACCTGGCCACTGGCATGCAGGCAGGAAGACTTCAGAAGACCATAAAACACTACCCAAGATTATTCTTTAGAATCTAAGCTCTCTAAATACCAACCTGTGTTTAATTCACAGCCCTGCTTTTGGAGGAAGGGACAGCAGTGATGTGAGGACATGGGAAAAGTCAGCTTGACAAATCTCAGCAGTATGGGATTGATCCTTACCCCGGGATCTGCAGCAAGAGCTTTTCTCTGCTCCCTGCATCACATGGCTTTTTGACAAATTGTCTTTCCCAATAAATCCATCCCTCATTGTACACATACGGAATCTATTCTTCTAAGTAGCCACTGAGGTGCTGTCAGGGTCATTAACTATCATTATCTGGGGCAGCTGTTCCCCAGTGTGCTGGCGCAGGAATCAATCAAGCTAAAACATGAATTTCCCCTGCACTTCTCCAAACACTGCCTTTATCCCTCTCTATCAAGCCATGAAAGAGAGGAAAGCTTCTGCCATCACACCAAGGTTTAGCAATCCTGATAATGGAAGGAGCTGGCTAAAGGGAAACCAATGGCAGATGAGGCAGGCATCAGACTGTCACTGAGACAGGATGAGGTCTGACTGATGTCTTTACCAGGAAAGAGGAGGCAGGGCGATTGGAATCAGGCCAGTCAGCTGAGCAGAGATCACTCTTATAAAGAAAAAAAGAACAACAAAAAACCCCATGCAAAACTTTCTCATTTCCTTTAGTACCCCTTAATGAGATAACCTCTTTCTCTGAAGAATAGGGGGACTTTCAAACCTTTCATGTGCTCAGACAACAAAGGAGAAAAACAGGCATTCAGGATTTTCACACCATCCAAAGTCAGGATTTATTAACTCAAACTGTTCAACATCTGAGACTTGAGAGCTTAAAATCCAACTTAATTTTCCCGGGTGTCAACTGCTTAACCCCATCTCAGGAATTCTCTAGAACAGATCATCTCTATATCCTCTGCAGTGACTGCCAGCCACCTCCAAAACAGGACGAATTCACAGAGAAGCAACAATACCCAACTGCAGTCTGGTCAAGAGTATGTGCGTAATGGGAAATAGTTAGAGAAGCAGCTTTTCTTCTTATTCCAGTGATAGGTATAAACAGAGCTAATTCTGTGTCTGAATGCTCTGGATTCACATACCAAGAGACTGTTAACCTGCAGAAATGCTGGTCATTAACCTGCAGAAATGCTCTTTATTAGCTCTGAGTATCAGTCACTCTGTCTAGGTGACATAAAAATAGACAAACCTGAACATAAACCTCCACAACCCACCTACACCTCTCAGCCTTTAAGGGCATGTACACACACAGGCTAGACATGAGGCAGCTGCATCTTTGAATGACAAAGGCATCAGGAAAAAAAAGAGTGTGTCTTACTTCCCTTAAGGGAATGAATGATCTGTTTTCCTACAAGTTCTTGGCAATGTTTTGGAAAGAACTCATGGGAGCAGGACTTCCCAAGGACAACACACATTGGTTTGGGGGTTTCCAATGCAGCACATCCTATCATAAAGGAAGACCGAGGAAAATAAATAAAAGCGGATGATAAAACTAAGGGTGGAAATTCTGACAGAAATGCCTTCTTTTCTCAGATCAAAACAAAGATTGTCCAAAGTCTGTTGTGCATATGCAGTGAGAATGAGAAACTTCCAGCTGATGGGTATCACAGCCAGCACCCAGACAGAAGACTCTGCCAAACCTCTTCTGCCCCTCACACAAACCAGCCTAAAACCTCATTTACCAGCCATGTCTGATTGAGATCAATTTGTTTTGTTTTAATCAGAAATTTCATCCTAGACTAAAACCTTTCTCCTCAAAAATTTATTAGGCCTGCACAACTGTCCTCAAAGAGGTTGTTTTGACAAGCACTTGCTTCCAAACAAGATCTTGCCAAAGAGAAGCGTCAGTGGCGTGACTCAGGTTCCATCAGTGGTAAAGAGGTGGCTGAGCCTCTGCCAAGACTCACCTATCCATCTCATGAGGGACGTCATGATTTGAAGATACTTGGTCTTCTGCACATTGAAGAAGGTGAAAGGACCTAGGAGGAGCGTGAATGCTGCCTGGAAGGACAACAAAATCACATGTTAGATTAAAAACCAGAAATTCTGCCAGCAAGATGAATTTATCAGAAGAACAAAGCTTGCATTGAAAGTTCACCTCTAGACGTGTCCATTTGTCATGAAGCTTTCTTTGTTCCTTAATTTTACAGCTAAGCTGGCTGAGACACGGGGTCAAGTAAGCTGTTGGGTATCAGAGAACATGCCTCGGGCAGAAGTAGAGCTCAGGATCCTTTTGGCTCTCAGCTGTTTGCTATCACTGCTACAGCACTCCTTTACTGACACGTTTCAGTAAAAGCTCTCAGTGCAGCCTTACGGAACATTAAATATTAAACTGTGGCCTCTTTGCCCAAGTACATGCTCAGTTTAGGTATGAATAGCAATAGCCCTCACCAGTCTGCTTCCATTAACATTGATGGGGTGGCCTGGGGTATCCCAGGCTCAACAGCAATGGAGCCAGGTCTGCCTGGAGCTTTTTTCCCCTCATGCTTTAATTTGCCTGTGTAAAACATAGAGGGTTTTCTGTACATGTAAAAACAGATAGTGGGAAGCTACAGTATAACAGTTCAGCTCTTAGAAGCTGAAAACCTGTGCAAAGTGAGGAAAAAAATCATCAAAGATATACTCATAAGAGAGAAGTCAATTCAGTGTGGAAAGTAAAGGTGTGGAAAGTAAAGGTTCTTCAATGAAGAACTTCCTCACTGCCCTCTCAGATGTCTATTAAAAGACCAGTGTTTCATAGAATCACAGAATGGTTTGGGTTGGAAGGGACCTTGAAGATAATCTCATTCCAACTCCCTGCCATGGGGAGAGACCTTCCTCTAGACCAGGTTGCTCAAAGCCCTGTCCAATCTGGCCTTGAACACTTCCAGGGATGGGGCAAGTTAAATTGGGGTACACTGCAGCACCAGTCTGTGGCTTCTCTTCCAGCTGGGCTGGAAAATACATCCAACAAAGATCCATGCTAGGAATCTGGATTGTACAGCTTGCTAGACTTTCTCCTAGCACCTCCTAGAGCACACAAGGTGACTGTGCTATCAGCCCAAGCCCAGAGGTGACACGTCCTGCGCAGCACTGTCACCTCTGCTCGGGCACTAAGCAGCACCCGAGCCTTACCTATCCCAGAGAGAACAGAAAAGGCTTTGCTGCAAGAAGAAACAGACCCTGGCTGCAGTCTGAACACAGACTGAGAGAAGCTACTTGCGAGAGGGAGACAAAATGGGTGTTAGAGAAGAGAGCCCTGCCTGTCCTCCATGGGACGGCACCGGTTAGCGACACGCTAACAGGTCAAAACACTGTGGACCTGTAAGCAGGCAGTGCTTAGAAAGCCACAGCACACACAGCACACGTTTGTAGAGCATCCCAAAGAGATTTTTAAATACAAATATTCAACATTAATATTTACACGTTGCTCTTTTCCATGACTTCTTAAAGCAGTTCAAGAAAAGGTGTCACCAGGAGCAAAGAACTGGGACTCAAAGGGGCAGGTCTCTGCCAAGCCTCAAGGTCTCTGTCAACCCCAACAGAGTCAGGACAGAACAGGAATCCAAGCTATTTTAAGACTAGCACAACCCCAAGAAACCTTTTTTGAGACAGTTTCAGAATATCTGCAAGGCAAATTGGAAATGCCTCACATCACAAGTATTCTCAGGTGACGAAAGCAAACCCAGAAGGGGAGCAGGGGAGAGAACCCTTGGTTTGACACGTTGCTTGGTGGGAATATATTCTGGTCCGAGACCATTGCTTACACCAAGTCTTGCTTTTACTGCTCAGATGGAAAAAAAGGACAGGAAGCATGCATAGAATTCAGATTTGTGAAGCAATTGATGGTTGTTGGAGCAAACACTGAAATCACACAGAATACAATGCCACAGGCAGAACTGGCAAGACTAAGAGCCAAATCAGGTTTAACAGTTATGGGACTTGAGGTTTTAACATAGAAGCAAACCAGTCAGTTACAAACCATTTTTTATTCTTCTCTCTCTTGTTCCTTTCTTCTAATTGGGACCTTAACTCCATTCTCCTGCCCACTAGGGACTGCCACTCCATCCTAGAGCAGTGCACAAACCACAACTAAATAAACCTTTGACTAAAAGGTGACGTAGAGCAAGGGCCCAAGGCAAACAAAAGTTGACACCATCTTACTGACAAGTATTCTTGAGTTTGTGACTAATCTCTTTCAACCTTCTCTCCCAACACTGCTCGACACAGCCTCCCTTCAAATCAATTTATAGCTCCTGCATCAGAAAGTGCTGAACACGGAGAGATGGACTAAGGTTGTGATAATTAAGGAACAGGTGTCCACTGCAAATGAGAATGCTCCTGAACCAATCAGCAAAACAGCCCCTCAAACCACAGCGAGGATTGACACAAAATCACCAGGTGCCAAAGCAGCTGGGTCTGAAACCCAGATTTGCCTCACCCACTGAGGAAAGGAGATGTGTCAAGGTGGATTTGGGGCTCAGCTGCTAAAAAGCATCACAAAACATCCTTAGGTACTGGAAGAACCTGGGTGTCCTTCACCTTTTGTAGTTATTCTCCAGTTCTCAGAACACCTCAAACAGCCAAATCCACTCAGCAAGGTTTTCAGCTCTCCTCCTTTCTGGCCATTACAGCTCAACTCATGGGGAAGTGACACAAATTGTGCTTGAATTGTTGAATGTGCCCCTCCATCCTTTAGGATGATCAGTGTATTCTGCTCTTAACAAGATCCCAGTCCAAAGGAGCCAAGCAAGAGATAAATTCTAGTGCAAGAGAAGTTTATTACCTTTTCCACTTGACACCCATTAGTGTCCGAGATGAATATCCATGGATCAATACAAACAATGCTAAGGCCTGCAATGAGATGAGCTTGCCTTGCTTTGCAGGGATTTGTGCCAACAGCTTTTAGGAAGGGAAGCCACAGAACACACAGGACTGCTTGGAAGAACAAAGTCTGGGCAGAACTGGACAATAAACATCCAGATGAACATAATTTTGAAGTGAAACTCTACAGCTCAACAGGACTGAGCACAGGGCAGGAAAAAGGGGCCAGTTTCTCACCGACAGCCAGGACATGAGGACAAGAACTCAGTCCCTGGATTAGAGCTAATCTCACCATCAACCAGCACAAGAGTCCCAGGAACCCTATATAAAAACATATCCCCAGAAGGATGAGAAGAGACCACAGCACTTAGCAGGAGGGTGTCTACTTCCTCTACCTTAGTGTGCCAGACACCTCAATGCTCTTCCAACCCATTAAGTTAATTAGTTTTATAACTTCTCCCTAAGGAAAAAGTAAGCCCAAATAAGCACCTCAGACATAATACCCAGACCTTCTACCTGATGTTTTCCAAGCTCCAGCCTCTCCCAGAGGGAAATAATTCACCAAGTACTTCATTACACATGTAATTCAAACAATCTAAAACCTACATAGAAAGCTGTACCAGTCAGCCCTGTCAGAAGTCAAATATGCAGAGCCCTGGCACATGAAAAAACCTTCCCAAGTTTTCCAGTTCACCTCTTGAGTCAGCTGAGGTATTTTCTAGGAGTTTATCATTGTCTTCCTAAGATTCAGCAAACAAACCCACCCAAGGCAGAATGGGCACAGTCTACTTTGATTAAGATTTTTCTGCTAGTGAAGTGGTTTATTAGAAACAAGCAGGCATAGGGGACTGATTCATTGCTAAACTGAAACAAGGTAAAGGAATGCTTCCTTCAGCTAAGGAGGAGAACTGAATCTATTAAACGCTGTCTAAATTCACGAGACAGCAGAGAGAAACCATTATAGTGCTTTTGCACAGGGCTGGCTATTAAGAGTGATTCCCTCATTTCCCTCCAAGCTCCTCCATTAAACGGGAAAGGCCAGGTAAATCACCAGGCTCATAGTGGATGGTATGTGGAATCCACACAGCAAGTAAATGTGAAATTCTTTATTTTTTCCTTCCTTTCTCATGCTGAAAAACAGCATGAAAATCCAGCACAATAATGACAAAAAAAAAAAAGATGGTGTTTTTGTTGCTTTTACTGATATTTCCAGTCAAAAAATGAGAAACCAGTGAGGGCAGAATAAAGAACAGCAGCTTGTCACCCTGAATTACACTCTTCCCTGCAGGCTAGTAGGAGCAACAAGCAGCACGCCAGCTTGCTCAACCCCTGGGAGGGTCTTCAAATCCACCCCAAGCCAAGCCAAGCCAGAGCAACATAGGCACCAAGGTTTGGGATCTTCCCTGAGCTGGCAAATCAGCTGATACCACTTTCCCAGCCCCTGCACCTGTCAGCTCTCAGTATTTCAAAATGAAAAAGCAGACTGGTCAACTCGAGTCTTCTTGCCACAGGGGAACTAACTAGGGCTTACCGTTGCCTGGAATATATTTTTATATATTTCTAAAAGTATATTTTATTAAAGCTCTTATGTTAAAACTTGGTTACATAACCTTGTTTATTGGATTATCTGATAAAAGGAGGAGTAAGATCAAGCGTTAATAGGACAGCTGGTTGGTTTTTATCAGCTTAGTTGCAGCCAAGAGGACCACCAAGAGAGCTCTCAAGCACTAAGTGATGGCCAGCTAATGCCAGGGGTCTTTCAGACCATACAAACATGCTTTAAGCAGTCAGAGGGTTGTTTGACCAAACGGGTTCTTTATTGACCTGAAGGGTCCATCTATCACTCTGAACCAGTACAGTTCAATAGCTTTCATCTGCTGCTCAGCATGTGGCTTTTACAGCAGCAGCCAATACTGCTCAGGAAGCACAATTAGCATCCAAAACATGGATGATTCATGTATTAGATACAGTAGTTACAGCATTATGGCTAGTGCCTGCATATATTTGCAAGAGGACCATCTGAAAAACCAGCCTCATTCACAACAGTCATCAGAACTTGCTTGTTTTCATGCTACACAAACTCATCTGTAAGAATTGCATCTGTTTTTGGTGCTTGCCAAGTAGTGAATTAAAAACAGTAGCTATTGCTTCTTATTGATTCACAGCCTTGAAACTTTCAGAAAGATTGGGTGGAAGCAAGGTATGTAACTGAGTAAAGTGAGACCGTGATTGTTAAATGCAGCAAATGTTCCAGGAGCAGTGCAAAAAGTGCAAGTTTTTGAATAAAATCATTTGTGCAGCACAGGGTTATCATACCAATGAGAAGTTACTTAGTTTCAGATAACAGAGCAATGACCCCTCAGTTTTAATGTGAAGATGAAGAAGAGGTGTTGTAGCTCTTACTCCTTAGATATCCATCTCCCTTTGGGCCCCCCAGCCCCCCTGCCTTTTCCTTTCCTCCTCCCTGCCTTTCACACCCGCATTCAAAACTAAAATTCCCCCCTAAACCGCATCATTCCTTGGAGTTCTTGCTTCCCTCTGATAAAAGTGACAACATCTCAGACAAACTTCACTTTAGGATGGTATCAGCTCCATCTCTGTAGATAGTGATGTTTTACATTTCACAGCTGTTGAGCAATGATGCCTCTGCCCCACAAGGCAGCACAGCAAATAACCCTACTCTAAAGAGGGGTAAGATAAGATCTCATTAAAAAGTCACTGGTTTAATAAAACGATCACTCTCCTTGATAGACTTTGGCATTTCTGCAGGAAAGCCAAGGGTTGGGTGCTTGATGCTGGACTGTGGGCACACAACATTCCCACAGCAAAGCCTGACACAGGCTCCACTGGATGAGCACTACCCAAAGGAAGCTTTGCTCGATTCCGTACTCAGATGCAAGGAAAGTCTCCTTGAGCACGGCAGGAAAAAGCAGACATTTCTTACATGCCGTCACAAGTGGCAACTCTGACACTTGCTCTGCTTCTGCAAGACATCCCCGAGCTCAGAGCTATTTCACAACTCAGATGAGCACTAGAAAGGACAGATGAAACAATCCAACAAAACCAGACTGCGCAAGCACAGAGAGCAAACAAGATGTCAGGGAACTGGGATACTCTGTTCCCACCTCAGGTGCTTTCCACTAGAGCGTGTCACATGCAGGGAAAAAGAAGTCCAAAAAGCAAAACTGGATTTACTGGCATGGGCACAGGTCAGAGGTTTTATTCCTGGTTGGAAGGCTGAACCAGACCTTTAGTAATTCCTTAGGAACTGGCGTTCTATTCACATCCTCAGGGAATTTTTAGGGCTGACTTTGGAGAGAAATATTAAATGCATGCTGCTTTCCCCACTCTTGTTTAGAACTTCTAGATAAAGAAAACAGCTTCATGGCATTTCAGACCTACCTGCAGCTCTCCCAGCACACAGCTGCAGCCTCTGCAAGCTCCTCTGTACCCACGTCACGTTGTGGCTACTGCAGTGCTACCCCAAGGTGGGCTCCGGGGCTTTTCAGCTAAAACATCTTAAGGGAAAAGGTTCTTGAGTGTGGTGTCCCCTCTGCCATCTCTCGTCCCCTTCACTAGGGTGACAAGGCCATGTTTCTGTCCTACATGAGCTCATATCTCAAGGTACAGAGCCAGATGGCCTATCAGCAAGGGCGGCGATCCAAGCTTTCCTTGGTAAAGCTTTACCCCTTGCAGCGGACAGTACAAATATAAATACATGGAAAGAGTCTGATTGTTCAGGAAGAAGCTTTTTAGAGAGCTAAAAAAAAAAAAAAAGCTGAAAATCCACAGCCTCTCAAGGCTGGAGGCAGGGCTGCAGCAGGGGCCGTGCTGATAGGCAGCAAGTTATCAGCAGACAAGCTGTTATGAAGCTCAAAGTTGGTTGAAAAGAGATAAACCGGCCACAGAACAAGGATTGCTCAAAGAAGTTGAGAGACAAGAGGGATTTTAACCTCCAGATCCCCTGCACATTCAGGAAGTCACAATGGAGGGAGGCCACAGCCACCAGACAATCCACAAGGAATATTTATAGCTGAAGAAACAAGGGCAGTTGTGCTATGGGTACAGCAGGCAGCTGCCACAGCAGCTCCGGTAATTACCGTGCTGCTCTCGGGACACCTGGCAGAGCTTTATAATCATAACTCACCCCAGGCACATTCCTGGCACCGAGGAGCCCTCACCCACCTTCTTCCCCAGTTCCTTCAGGCAGGGAGGAGGTATCCTCCAGGAACTGAGACCTCGGCTGCTGCCAGGCTGGTTTTTGCCAGCGAAGCAAAGTGGCCTTTCACCCACAGTACCCTTTAAGCTGGACGCTGCCTCCCACAGTTCCTGCGCCACAGTGATCCTAATGCCTCTTCCTAAATGGAAGACCTTCTGCAAGGGATGAAAAGAAGCGTGTGTATCCCCAAAGATATCAACTTCAGTGGATCTGAATACCATCTAGAGATTTTCAAAGGCTCTAGCCCAGCACCAGCATTTGATTCTAACTGCCCACCCAGCAAAAAGGTGTAATCATCCCAGCTCCTTAAGCTCTGATCTTGCTGGTCATCCAACACACCAAAAACCAGCTGTGAACTGGGCAGCCTCCACATACAGCTCTGGGAGACCAAGGCAGAAGCAGCACATGGACAGCAAGGCAGTACTTGAGGGTGCTCCTCTTTTCTCCTCTCCCTCATCCTCATCTTTCCCTATCCTTACTCAGTGCCACAGCCTGTTTCTGGAGCTGGTCAATCTCTGAGCACCAGGAACTTTCCACTTTGGAAAGAATACCCTGAAATCCCAGTTTTTTTCTCCACTTAAATTGAAGGAATTCAGGCACAAAGTGTTCTCAGAAAGTCATTAGGTGCAAGGATTCTGTTCCTGGCATACCTGGGGTGTGCAGGATCAGAGCCAGCGGCAAGCTTACACTCTGGGGTAAATACACTTCCATTATCATTTTTCACAACAAGAGAGAAATAGAGGCCAGCAATAACCCCGAGGTGACTGGCATCTAATTTTTCATCATTGGAGTATTTATGGCACAGCCGTTTGCAGCATCTTGTAATCACTTTACCGCCTCCTTGACCCCTGGCTCCCCCTTATTCTGCATCTCCTAATTGCATCTGAACAAGCAGGAGGGAAGCAACAAAGTGGATAGATGCAGGAGAGCCGAATGCTTGGGTTGTGATACTTGGAAGGACAGCAGAGGAGGTGCAGAGCCAAGTTTGGCTGTACCACTCCCCCTCACCAGCTTGCTCTGATCTCCCAAAGCATATGAAAGTGGAGCTTTCCTCCTTCGTGACACTCAGTGACCTTGAGGAGTTGTTTTCTCTGCCTCCCCAATTCATTAGCATGGTATGAGACATTAATGAGCTTCCTCCACGAAAGTGCGAGGGCATCATCTTTATCACAAATACTGCCCCAAATTCCTGCATATTTGTAGCCTCTCCCAGTAGGGCATTGGCAACTACAACAATATTTATATTGACTACAAAAGCCCCTGGGTTAGACAGCACAAGGCAAGGGAGATGTGGACCAGCGTGACACGGATGCACAGAGGGCCCTGCAAACATGTCAAGCCACAAGCTACCAGGGTTAGGAGGTACTTGGGTTCAGCAAGGATGAATGTTCCTGACGGCCACTAAGCCCTTGTCTGCCACAACATCAACAGTGCTTCTACCACTAACCCGTTATTTGTCCTCTCTACGTTTTTCCCCTACAAACTTTGCAGTTGAGTTTCACAGGATTCTCCAGCTGCCTGGAGGATGTAGCTTCAGGGGCAGCATCAGCCTGCTCACTGTTGCAAGAGTTGCCTGAAGGGAAGCAAAGTCCCTCACTTTGAAACTACTTAGCACAAAAGAAGAGATAAAGCCTTGTTGCCCGAGGCTAGTGGGGTGTCTGCTCACTTCCAGCCTTCTTCCCTCCACAGAGCACACCAAACAGGTGCAACAGGCTTGGGAGATCAGCTCTACCCCAGAGCATTATACGGACTTCAACTTACAAGATAAATCCCAGCTGCATTATTTGTATTTATAGTCCTGCTTACAGAAGCATGAGCTACGTGTGGGATTTGCTGATGTAGTCCAAAAATCCACATTTTTGGACCAGAGCGTCAGTGATGTCACTCAGACATACAGCACCATTTAGAATGGTGTTAAGTTGCAGACTTTTATTTAGGAGTAAAAAGATCTATGGGTCTGTCCAGAGCTTTCCTCCACAGCTTCTGATAATGTTCATAGCAGCAGAACTGCACAGTTCCACAGCCCTGGCACTTTCTACCTGTATATTAAGGAATTAATGGTAATTTCAGGGGATGAAAGATCAAGACTGCTGTCTTACTCGATGAAAACACTGATGTGAATCAAGCAGGCAGCAAGGTCAGACCTCTGTTTAGAAACAAAGCTGCTGCTAAAGCCCTGAACAGAATACTGGAAAATAAGCTGTTAAGAAAAAAGCTTATATTGCATTTCCCTGGGGATTGTTTAGCTGACTTAAGAGGTCTTCTCCAACTCTGGTTCCTAGGATGCTGTCACAATCACTGCAAAAAGTAACATTGCACAGGGGAAAGGTATTTCTTACTCATTTTCCACAAATGTTCTGAAAACCTAAGATTTGTGGCTCTGCTGGAACAGCCTAGTCCAAGAAAGGAATTTTAAAAGGCCCTTTTTAAACCTTTACCACTCGGTGTAGGGAGCGGGTGATCACATGTATTAGTTCTGACACCTGCCCTATTCAGCAGAGATTGGTCTCCAGTATCAGGAGAGAACAGTGTCAGCTTTGGTGCCTTGATGCCCAAGTGAGTTGACTCCAAAGAGACAGCTTTATTCAGGGAAAGCAGCAGCACAGCCTCTCAGCCTTAGCAGGGTGGCTGTACTGTGCACGTGGCTGTGCTTTGAGCCCCGTATCACCTCTGGTGAGCTCCCAGCTGCAGAATGTGCAGAAAAGCAAACAGAGACCTATCTAAAGCCACTGCTTCACCCAGTTTGTTTAGCTGGTTTGCTTCCAAGGTTCATGATCACCATCCAACACCACATAAGTCAAACCAAGCACTAAAGTGTGCAGGACATTCTTCCTTGGGGAAGCCAAGGGTGTCTGAGCTCACTGATGGCCTCTGGCCATTGTATCTCTGCATTTCTTGCACCTTGCTTCTCTGAAGGGCTGGTAGCAGCTGCAGCACCCCTGGCCATGCATTCAAGCAGCTCCACAGCACCCTTCCCTTCCAGACAGCCCTTTTCAGCCAGCTGGAGGTGCCAGGGGGGCAGGATTGGTCCTTCAGAAAAGCTCAACGTCCAAGTGACAAGCGCAACCCAAGCTCCACTTAGGAAAAACCCACTTCTCATTGTGAACAGACAGCTCTGTACAGAAAACACATTCCAGTCCCCTGCACTATTGATTTTCCAGTGAAAAGAGACAGGCTAATCTATTAATGTTAGTTGCTTCAAAGCATGGTCTTGCAGTTGGTTCAGTCTGGTCCCAAAGGCTGATTCTCTCACCCAGTGTTTGCCTTCTGGCTGATATTTCTTTTACTCAAAATGCCATCAGTTACAAGGAAGCAAGAAAAATCACCCATCAGAAGCTGAACTCCAGCTCTTAGGTCACTGGTACAACAAGTTTATATTTCACTTTCACAACACCACGCTCGTCTGCCTCTCCTCCTGACGGCTCAGGAGTAACCTCTTTTTCACAAGGCCAGTTATTATCCGAAGATCCCTTTGCATTAGGAAACACAAGGAGTGTGGCAACTTCCAGCAGAGCCAGTCTATCTGTCACAGGCATATGATGAGCAAGCAATTGAAAGGATTTATTGATGAGCCCACAGGAGAACGGACCAGGATGAAGGAGGCAGGATTTATGCCATATTAACAAGGCTGTGAGACAATTTCAACCTATTAGTTGCACAATAAAGAGAGCTGAGACTTGCCTTCCCATCCCACATCCAGACACCATTCATTTTAGCAGAACTTGGCGCCTCTCCCTCTTCAACCACTTCAGACCAAAGCAACAACTGAACTGACTTTACTTTTTGCTACTTTGAGTAGAGGAGAGGCATGAGAAGACTCCAGTCAGCCTCTGAGATGGGGCTTTTAGCCAGGCAAAACTGTATTTCAGGGACACCTACAACAATTTGGCCGACTGATATTGATACTTAATGCAGTACTAATTCCTCTTGTATCACAGCAATGCTTCAAAACTCAGGTGGCCTGTACACACAGAACTGGCACAATACTCTGGACTCTTGAAAAGCTTTTTCTTATTTTGAAGGCTTTCAGAACTGCCTTTATGCACAGAAGTAGCAGCTGTCTTTTTTGTACATTTATTTCTATATCAATATTATAGTAAACCACATCAAAGCATTTGTGGTAAGGAATATAATGCAATATTTTTGGCAAGAAGGTCTTACCATGAATAACTTCTTGTAGGATATGCAGGGTGACAAGCTAATAGTGCCCCAGTCCTGCTGCATCCTTACTGCAGGCTGAAAGTAACTTAGAACACGACAATGCTACAGTTTAAGCAATTTATTTAAACGAGATGATGACTTCACATAATCAGGATAAACTTCCATCAGCTTTCCTTCCTTTTTACTGGCTCACTCTGGGAGCCCAGGACAAGTGCCCCAAACATTTTTGATTGATGTGCTGTGAAATCAGCCCTCCCTGGTCCAGCTCCTGCCACTGAGGCAGCTTCCTTCCCCACCACAGGTTCTCAAGGTCTCTAGACATTGTAAGAATAAATATCCAGGAGACAGCAGCTGTGACCCATTTATTACCAAATGTTGCTGCAGGGCACAGCTGAGGAAGGCAGGGCAGAGGAAAAGCACTTGCTGCAAAGGGACTGGTGGAGAAAACCCAGGTGCCCTTGGAAGCAGCACTCTGCTTGCAGCACTGCTCCAGCTGTTTTGCTCCAGCTCCCTGGTGGCAACAGACAGGTTAGATCAAGCATGGATGTTCAAGTACTGCCATGAGGGCTCCTCTCATATCACTGCTGGGTGGCAAAATATAAAACATACAACAACAAAAAAATCTACAGAAGGCAACAATGGACTGAGAGGCCACAAGAGCATCGTTGTACCAAACAAACTGATAAAACTGCCCCAGTGCAGGTAAATGCATTTGGAAAGATCTATTTCCACAATAAAAATCTGAGATACCTTTACCCAGAGCAGGGCACGGGCAGAGCCAGGAAGGAGAAATGCCGTGGAGGGAAGCAGAGCACGTACAGCAGGCACACAGAGCACTCCAGCCCACAGCCAAAGAGGGCCGGGAAGGCAACGCCATGCCAAGGCTGAGGGGACCCACATCAACACCCATCAGTTCAGCCTTTGCATTTGCCGATTAAGTCCTGCCGGTACTGAGCAATGGTACAACAGTACGTGTGTCCTCAGAGCACCCCCTCACCCCCCTGCACAGCCTCCCGCAGCTGCAGCCCGGCCCTGCTCTGGTCAGCGATCAGAGCGTCGGGCCGGGGTGACATTGTCCCCTCCTGAAGGGGGACAGCGAGCGCCTGCGAGCCCGCTCATTTTATTCACCGCACAAGCACGTTTCCAACTGGGATAATCTCCATTAAACCATCTGTGCTCCCCTCCTCGCCCGGCCCGCACCCGCTGGGCTGCCTCGATACTGCAGCATCTGTGAACCGGCACAAGCGGATGCCGCGTCCCTTCCCCAGTCAGCTGAAACAACCAACCGAGACTCAGACAGAACAGATGCACCTGGTGGCTTTGACGCGCTCCCGAGCCAGGCTACCAGGGGTACCTGTGCCAGTGCCTCTTCTGAAAGGCACATGGCTCCCCTTGAGGATTTAAGCCATTTCCTTTCTGTCATGGGAAGACACCATGCCCCAGATTGCCAGAAGAGGAGGGCTGAGAACAGAGTAGAGGTTTCAGCCTCAACGGCTGTCCTGACGCAGAACAGAAGTCTTGTTTGCCAGGTCATGAACACAGTTTGGATCAGACACTCTGAATGGCTGCTGATCCCCAGGATTTAATGTCTTATTTATCTCAGTATCTGCTTTCTAGAAACAGGGACTATCATATCACGTTCCCACGTGACTTGGACAGAAAGACAAGAAAGTGTTACAATGAAAGATCTGAAAGTTGAATCTGCTGCCCCTTCCCCATGACCTCCCCAGCATAGCCCAGTGGAAGCTACAGAGAGCAGGATAAAGCAGCTGCACTGAAGTGTGAACTCAGCACTGAGAGAACGTGACTCTGTCCTCAGCATCGCCAGAGACAGCCAAGGGACTTGGGAGTCACTCCAGCTGTTGAGGACATGGCAGGGTGGTAAAGGGTCTGAGGCAAAGATAGAAAGCCATCGATCTGCTTTAACTGTGATCACTGCTTGCCTTAAACAAGGTCGTTGGGCTGCCCAACGCACACCTTTCTTGGAAGAAAATTCATCCTGCAGGGTCTTGTCCTCACAGGAATGGAACAGCACAGCAAGACTCATCCTTCAAACCTCCCAGGTCTTTACAGTCCAAAAAAGGAGGCAAATATTAGCAGCAGGTGATGGGACAGGAGCAAAAGTCTATTTATGTATTTCCTGCATTTGCCTTCACTTGTTTGTTTTGCAAATTTTTATTTTCCAAAGCAATTTATAAACAAGAAGCAAGACAACCATTTGTTCAGACAAAGGTTAATAGGGGCCTAGCAGTCTCTGAAGACTCTGCAGACACACTTAGGTGTGAAATCCTGAAGCAGCAATAAAGATGCTGCACAGACAAGCAAGTCTCAAGAGAAGAATTTAATCTAAATATTCTCATTATGTACATAGTTTTCAGCTTCCATTCACAGTAATCAGAGCAGAGACAGCTTCCAGAAGCCTTTTTAGACAATAAGGCGTGAAAAAGGATTTTTACGTCAGTCATTATTCTTCTCTCCATCCCCAGCTTGAAGAGTCAATGTTTGAAATGGTTTTTGCTGAAAAGAAGACACAGTGTTGGGAGAGAAAAAGTTGACAGGAGGAAGGCAGCACGGGTCTTTGGCAGACTGGTGGGACTTGGCACAAAGCAGCTCCCATTGGCACCATTTGTCCAGAAAACCTCAAATAGATTATTCTCCTCCAAAATAGGTTTTCTGTAGGGTCATACACAGAGTATGAAATATAACACTCCCTCCAGAGAACTGCTTCTTTACTGGAACAGGCAAGAAGTTTCAGTTACATCCACACATCTTCCTCCCAGAAGTCACTTAAACCTAAATACAGTACTAAGATAAGGTAGGAAAACTAGAGGCAGGCATCTAGGACAAAAGTGCTGATCCAAAAACTCAGCTGCTTTCTTTTGGGATCGCAGTGTCCATCTGTCCCTTGCCACAGGGGAACTTGTTCGCAAAAAGAGACCTTGTTTGTCCACTGAAATGTGGAACCTGAATTATTCCATCACGCAAGAATTCAAAATAGAAAATTAAGAAAACAGGATAGTTCTCTGTGGGTATGATCTCCTGGGACCCAGAGAAGCAGTGCTCTTGATGCATCTCTCCCCTCCTCACCTTCATATTGCATTTTCCCCTTCAGACAGGCAGGGTTCAGCTTTTCTGGCACGTTCAAAACTCTACTTCTATACAGAAGAAGCTTGGACAAAATGCATAGAGATAATTACAATGGTTTACTACTAAATTCTTTGCTTCAAGTCAAGTGGTTTCCTTGTCCTGCCCTCCCATCCTGAGATTTCTCTCAGGAATTTTAAGAGCTCAACCGGTCACTAGTTGTCCACACTGAAAACAGGACAGTGGGGAAAATATTAACCAGGAGAGCAGGTGAATATTAGCCAGCACAGCCACTTCAGAGGCAGCCCAAACTCAAAGCCAAGGTCAGTACTGTGGCCTTAGTGCTTTATAAATTATTACATCTCTTCCCTCTCTAAAGAGGTCACCATCCTCTCAGGTTTCTGGACAATGAAATCACACAGGTCAAGCAGGGAGTAGGACCAGAAGAGGCAGAACAAGTCCCAGTTTACTCCCATCCTCACCCAGTTAGAAGCATTAAGAGACTTATAACAGAAAAGCAGAACTGAGAGGTAATGCTGACACCCAGAAGTATCCTGAAATAGTGAGAACTGACCCCCACCAGTAAGCCACTACAGACCGGTCTGCTCTCCCACAAACAATCCCACCCTCCATCTAAGAGGGCACAGAGAACAACATCGAAGCCTCATCCCAGTTAATGAGCAGGAAAGGATTAACCATGGCAAAGACTTTGCAGATATTTATTCTCCAAATCCACAAGACAAGCAGAAGGAAAAGCTCCTCTGAGAGTTATGTACACAGACTGCAAGGCTAATGCTTACAAAGTCTTAATTTTTTTAATTTTGCAAGTCCTAACAACAATTATCCTCATGAATTATAGACATAATATCCGAGAGACAGAGGCAGTAATTAATGCATGTCTGCCTTTTCTGACTAGCTCCTTCTGCTGGGTCAGGGAGAGTTATTGAAATTCAGGAAGGAAATCTTCAATCTTCTAGAAGTTTTAAAGAAACAGACCAAGACAGAATTTAATAAAGCAATAATATTTTCCTTAAATAATTAACTAGACTTTGACATTCACTAATATTTCTGAGCCCCAGCTCTTATTTCTGCATTAACGCTGGATGTGATCCACTGTATATCCAAAACATACAAATTCCAAAATTACCTCTGGATTTCTCTGCACACATGCAGCCACCCTCATTCCTTTTACTTAAAATTCTCACTGAGACCCTTAACAGAAGCCACACTAGGCAGCACTGGCATCTTTCCCTCCTCCCACTCTGCCCTACCCTCATCTGTCTCCAAATATGAGCCCTCAGCACTCCCCAGGCTCTGGAGAAGCCACGTTCATCCTCCTCTGGGAAAAACCCCGGGTTCAGAGCAGAACCCCAGCACAGCATTAGATGCAATAGACAATCCTGAACTAGACAAAGCTATTACTAAGGCAGTGTACAGCACTGGATGTTGTCTAAGCTGGTTGTTTCCATCATCTTTCAAGTAGCAGATTCTCCTGCAGCAATTTTATTCACACAAAGAATGGACTCAATGGTCCTTATGAGTGCCTTCTAACTCTGGCATTTTATATTCTAAAGCACTCAAGTGAGTTTAATATACTTCAGTATCTTGACAACAACTACCCCCAAGCAAATATTACTTAGCCAGCCACTGAAAACCCAGTGAAGAGAGCCTTTGGCAAAAACATCTCACCTGCTTAAGCAACATAAAACTACACACCAAGATGGACAGCACTCAAACTCAAAACATAAGGATCATTCTGATGGCCAACAAGTTCAAACACAGCCATGTCACCAAGAATAGGGAGGGGGTATTTGGCTGAAAAAGTCAGACTGAACCAAAAGTTTCATATTCTGTTGTTCACTTGAACTACATTATTTCTACAAGAAAAAAAAAATCCCTAAGCACTAGAAGCAGACTTTAAATGGCAACAGTGGTTATCCCAATTCCAGAAGCTCACCAGATACAGCCTGTAAGCATCAATCCTCCGAATTGGCCCCCAGCACTTGTCTGTGTCGTTGTACTTTGTGCCATCTCCCACGCTGCAAGAATGGTTGCCAGTGACACTGCTGGGAAAGGAGGGAGAAACAAAAGACAGTAATTAACTCCGAGCAGATGTCTTCCCCTCTCTCCTGCATTCAAGAAAGAAGAATGAGCATTGGCCAATCCTCCTCTTTGTCCCTGACCACACTCATTTCCTTACATTTTCTGGACAGTGTAATACAGCAAGTCACTGAGTACCAGAGGTTTAAAGGCAAATTCTTGAATTGCCTGCAGTTATTTTCAAGTTTCATGATTTAATCATCAGGCTGGGAACTTAGATCTTTTATGGATTGCTGAGGTTTTCCATTTTCGAGATAAAAGTCCAAATCCAGCCCAGATTTGATCAAACCAATCTTTTTTATTATCTGTTTTTTGGGTTTTTTTTTGAGAAAGGCACCACTCCCAAACCAGAGCTAAGTCCACACACCATCACCACTCACTGGCCCCACGCTTAGCAAGCATCACGTCCCTCAACCCTTACCCAAAGAGACAGAGAAGGCAACATATTGCAGAGTATTGCAATCAAACTATGGAGCAACAAGTCTCACATCTGCAAGTGCTGAAGCTGGAAATACTTCACACCTGAGGACTTGTCTGGAATCAGGTCAGTTACTTTGCAGGCAGACAGCAGGCACTCAGCTGGGGAATACAAAACTTCACCTCCCACCCAGCAGAGATGAGCTATCCTTGAGTCATTTCTCCACCCCATGCTTTGGAAAATACACCTGATCCTAGTCAGACTTATCACCCCATCAAACCCTAAGCCTGCCCTGTTCCCTGGCAGCACACAGCCCCTCAGGAGTAAGCACACTTACCAGGTCACCTGCATTAGGGAGACTGGCACCGCTGCTGCATAGATTGCCAGATCTCCATAGAGGTAGATAATTATACAGAAATAGAAGAGGTTGACACCCACTGCAGAAAAAGAAAATATTGTCCAGATTCAGCAGAGTACACAGAGACTCTTCTTCTCTGCGCTTCAAATATACAAAATTTTTAGGATCTTAAATCACCATTTGCCTCCATAGTTTCTGCAGCAAACTCCAGCCAAGCTCAGGGAACTTACCATGGAACAGGAACTGACGGGGCATGAGGGGGTCTCAGAGTTCCACTCTGCCTCCTTCAATACCTGGCACTGACACTAAATAAACCCTCTAGTTCAAGCCCATCCTGCAGTCAAGACCAACAGGTCTCACAAAAGTCACCTGCCAGAAGAAGCTGTCAGCTTTGAACAGCCACAGGCAAACATCCAGGTGATGCTCTCAGACTCAGTGTGAGCACAGCCTGACAAAGTGAAATGCAGAGAGAATGTTTTTAGGCTCTGCTGATTCCAAATCCTCTGATTTCAAACCCGAAGGACCTTCACAACTTGGATTTGTAGGGATTTGGCCCTGCAGAGTTTAGATTCCAATGGGCTGAAATGGAGCTGCTTTGGGACATTCCCTGCCACTGGCAACTTGAGCCAAGGTACAATCCTGCAAAGCTTTAAAACTGTTTCTGCATCCCACTTACCCTGATGCCACCACATACACTGTTCCTGCCCCTACTCATTTTTTGGGATAAATTTTTTCTCTGTGTTTTTTGGGTTTTTTTTTCATTGTTTTTGATTAAAACTTGCCCTGCCTTCACCTATGAGATTAAAAGAAAATCTTACACAAATTAATTGGGTGCACAGTAAGAATAGCCTTACTGAGGCACAAGAAGATACTGCTGTGAAGGGCTAAAACCTAAAGGGATAAAGAAATGCTTGATGAGACTCCAGGATTCTCTTCTTGCAAGCAAGTCTGTATAAATCTCACCAACAAATTGGAAGATATTTTATTTCAGAGTCCGGTGAATTACAGAATAAAAGCCTCAAATTTATTTAATTTAGGAAGGTGACATTGAAGGAAAACAGCTCAAGAAACCTGCCCATACTTTCAAGTTGTGATGCCACCTGATGCTTAATCCCAGTGCAGCCTGAGCAAACCTCACACTCACAGCTGTGACAACTATCAAACAAGGACAACGCTGCTGCAGGAATGAGGATTTACTCCTACAGTGCCTGGGTGCCCCAAAGCTTTACCATGTTTTGCCATCATACTGCCCCTGGATCTCTGGATGTCAGGAAACATTATTAGGCATTCTCCTTTGTTTAAATAAGTTATTCCATATGCTGAGCCTGCTTAGTGTGAAAGGGGCTGTATCAGGAAAGCACTGGGAGAGCTTCACTGCCTCTGTACAGTAGTGCACTATATCAGTGCTCTAGAGCTGTTCCTGGAGACAAATGGACTCACTACAGAAATTGTCAGATCATTCTGTATAGTGCTCTCCTTGCTTTCTTGCTCTGTGAAAGATGTCTTCACAGTTAGGGAGTCCCTGTGTTGTTCTGGAGACAGCAACAAACTGCCTACCAGCCTTCTCCAATTTCCCATTAAAAAGGGTTGAAGGTTTTAAAAAATATCCAACATAGGACAGAAGCTGCAGAGACATGAAGCTCAGGACTACACAGACTCAGATAGATATTCTGTTTTGGGATCTGTGCCTGATCTCAGGACTCAGCTGCCCCACACATACAAAATAAAGCTGACAAGACCAGCTAAGCCAGAGCAGCACCCCCATTCCAATGCAGACCTCTCTGTCTGCAGGAAGCACAGCTGACACTCCTCTCCCAAACTCATCCTCTCCAAGACAGGAAGCCTTTAGCAACAGATCTTTTATAAACTGCTGCTGACCCTCCCTGATCAATACTTTCATTACTGGGTACAAAACGGGGTGTGGAAAAAAAGCAATTACTTCCTGTGAAGAAACAGCATGATAGATGTGCCTAGAATCTATTACTGCAATAAACGACTGCTCAGTCCCTGAAGAAAGCACCCAACATTAAAAAATAAAAAAATTAAAAAGAAAAAAAGTTGTTTTTCAGAGCCAGCTTTTCGAAAGAGCACACAGTCTCTTCACAGCCTAAACCTAAGTCAGCTCCCTTTAAGAAAGCAGACAATCTGAAATTGAGATTTATCCCCAGCTTACCTCCTAGGACTGCAGATTCAATTCCTGTCAGATTGCTGAAAATAAGAATCAGTCAAGGGAAAGGAGCAGAGAACTCACTAAAAATCAGGGGTTTTGAGGTCTACTGCACAGCTTTCATCAGCCTTCCCTCTGGAGACTGTAAAGCCCTCCATCATCTTGGGTTTGGATCCATACTTTGTATATCACGAGTAAACACCCAGACATTTGCCAGCTGTGAAACCTCACAGGCTGGTGCTTGGAGCTGGGAACTCCCCAGCGTGGCCCAGTTTCTCAGCACTAAGTGGTCACTGAGCAGCTGCCCTTGCTGAAGGCCCTTCTGTGCAGCTGTGGGGAGGGAGCACCTCAGCAGTGACCTGCAGAGGGAGATCCTTCACCTGTCTGTCTCTGCAGTCACTGGAAGGCCAGAGGGTACCTATGAACCAGACAGGGATGGAGCTCCCTGCCGAGCTCAGACAAAGGGAGAGCAGAAATGAGTTACAGCTGCCCCAGGTCCTTTGCTGCAGGCACCTCA
Source organism: Cyanoderma ruficeps (assembly GCA_008694505.1). Taxonomy (NCBI): domain Eukaryota; kingdom Metazoa; phylum Chordata; class Aves; order Passeriformes; family Timaliidae; genus Cyanoderma; species Cyanoderma ruficeps. The sequence goes on along the minus strand of VZDJ01000216.1, from coordinate 1,780,635 downwards.
TCCCGTCTGGAAGTCACAAGTAGGATCAGGCCACGGCCTGCAGCTGTTCCAGCCACCTTCCTGCAGATGGATTCATCCCTTTTCCATGGGCTGAGGAGACCCTGGGGAGGATCCCTAACACAGAAATCAGATAACTCTGGCTAAAGCAACATTAAGAAGAGGGATTAAGATTTAAGAGTACTAAGCAGTTTATTTCACTTTGCTTGGAAGCTACATCAGTGCCGACGGAGGGAGAGCACATATTCCCAGCACCCTCTATTGGCTGAGCACCAGAGAGGCCCAGACCCTGCCTGGCATCTGGGGGTCCTTTCCAGCTCCCCTGGGAAGCACATGCAAAGAAGGGGCCTCCTGAAACTTGAGGAGAACACTCTGACTCCTGCGATCCCCATCCCTCGCCAGTACTACTAAACTCTGTTAGAGGATTGCTCTCCAAGCACTTGTCAAATATTACACCTCAGAAGAACATCAACAGACAGGGATGTGTTCACCATATTTTACACACAGCAAAGCAAACAAGCAAGAAAACTTGCCTGTGGTCATAACAACTCAGTGGTACAGGCAAGACCAGGAACAAGATGTTTCTGACACACTTCACTTCTCTGACTAAAAACGTGGCAGCCTAGTCCACGATGGATTATTTTAATAGTCCTAAGTCATTCAAATCTACAAAATCCCAGAAGAGGAATGCATGAAAATTATAAAGTTTTTTTTCCAATTAACTTTAAAATCAAAATATAAAGTTCAAAGAATATTCACTCCTTAAGCCCAGCTGTCCTTCAGAGGCAACAGCTTTATGCTGGCATAACACTGATGTAATGTAGTGGAAAAAACCCAGCCTTCCATCACCTCTCTGCAAGCTGGCCAGTGAACAAGGGGAAACATCACTTTCCACAAAAAAATGGGGCCTGACAGGCTCAAAACTGCACAGCCATGGTGTCTGATGATGTTCTGGCTCTGTGCACCATTTCATTGTCCTGCCTTACAGGTTTCAGAAGCCTCATGGCTGTGGTTTGCATTTCTGTCATACACAGCAGTGGATGGGGCTTTATTAGAGCAGGGTTACAAGTTTGTTCCCTGGCATATAAAAGACATTTAAAAGCAAAAAGACAAGCCAGCTGTCTATCACATCCTCAGCAGGGACCTCTTCAGCAGCTCATGTCCCAGCTCTCTTGATGGTTCCCCAGATGCAGACAATTCCTAGAAGCTCCTATCAGAAGCCTCTTTCCTTCAGACTGCTATTTACAAGGCGCAGGGAAGCCTGAATGTCCTATTCTCAAATGCTACAACCAAAATGCAACCAAAAAATACTACAGCTGGACTCTACTGCTTCAAACAGTGCAGATCACAGAGGACAGATGCAGTTCAGAGTGAGGTGAAGTGCAGTCAGAAAAGGCACTAACTTACACTTACTTGCCTGTATGAACAAACTGTTCCCCTAACCTGGGAGCAGGTTTTGCTGGTTCCATGCCCACCACAGCAGGTTCTGGCCCACCCAGCCCATAAATACTTTATAGAAACACCACACAGAAGGATGAATACAGTCCACAGAGAGAAGGAACAGCACGTTTGGGTGGAATCATCACAAACTCAGGATGCAAACCCACACTGTGAAGCATGCAAATTCACCGAACAGCCATACACACAACGTGCAGGAGGACCCAAAGGGACTTTTGAAAGTGTTCATCACTTACCTTTATTGAAGAACATGGAAGCCATCTGGCCCATTTCCACCCTCTCAGTGATTTCAAAGATATTGGCTGAGCCACGTCTCTCTGCAAGTTAAAAAACAAAAAGTGTTTCAACCAGTGCCTCCAACAAGGCCTGAGGCCAGATTACCGGGATACTTGGGAAGCTCTAGCAGCAGTTTGAAGGACAGTGTGTACAACTCCATAGCTGAAGAGTCACTGGCCCAATTACCCTGCTGAAGCTACTTTAAAGGTGTTTAGAAAATAAGATGTTCTCATCTTATTGACCTAGAGGGAAAAGATCTTTATCAGGCTTCAGAAGGCAAAGTGAATTCTCAATGAGTCTTATCTTGCAAGTGCTGAGGACTTTGGGATGGGAGCACGTGGAGTTAAGGGTGAAACGGACAGAGGATTCCACTGGAACACTGTCTGCAAAGAGGCCTCAGAGCAGTGAAAGCATCAGCTGGGTACTCACGGACTGACAGGATTGGCCGCGTCTCCGCTCGCTCGTAGCCATCCTGGAGGAGAACATCACTGTCAGACACTCCAGAGGAGGAATCCTCATCTTCATCATCCTCCTGGATGAAAAGACCAGAGCACTGATGAGCTATCTGCTACCCACAGCATAGGCTGTGCCACCCCCAGTGTCGTGGTCACTTCCAGACACTCAAAGGAAGGTCCCAAACAGGGAGGGGAGGACGTGCAAGCCAAGGCAAGACCGGGAGCTCAGGAGATGCTGTGGAGGGCAGGAGGGGACACCAGCAGAGCAGGCTGAAGTGAGTGACAGGCTCTGCTGTCCCAGCCCCAGGCCACACACACACCCCAACACTGCCCAATTCATATAGTGATAAGTGGCACAAAGAAGTTGGAAACAGATCTGCAGTATTGCAGAACTGGGAGGAAAAAAAAAAAATCCAAGCATATCTAGGCAGCACAAGCAGGTCTAGTTCCTAACTCCATCCCACCAACACCAAGCCAGGGGTCTAAATCAGTGCAAACAATTATGCCTCCCTCTGATCCAGTAAAGCCACAAGTAAGTTTTACAGCAAGGACATAATTCAGAACTGTCCACAACCTGGGATACTGCCCAAGTAACAGCAAGGACATCCCAGCCTGTCCCAGTTAAATGACCTGAGATCAGCAAGGATTTATAGTCCTCAGCACACTCCAAATAGCACCAATATATTGGCTGCCACCTCTCCACATTCATTGAGCAGTGCTTCTGGGCAAGGAGAGCGTGATCAGTAAGAAATGTGAACAGCACACGAGATTTTTCAAAGCAGGAGCAGAAAATCCTCTCTTTAATGAGCAACCCCACGGGGAATTAACAGCTATATTTTATATGGCAAAGTTAAGTACAGTAGAAATTTATTTCTTTAGAGTTAGTAATGAGGCAAGGCAAAGATGCAGGAGAATGCCAGGAAAATCCTATGTGATAAAACAACAGGGGGAAAAGGAGAATTAAACCCCACACAAACCTTGCGTTTTTCCATTCTCTTCCATCTCAGCTGGGCATTTGCAGCAGCCATGGCTTCCACCACAAAGGTCGTAGTCATATAGCTACAGAGAGAAGAATTAAATTGATCTCATCAGTAATAGTCAAGAACTGTCACTGAAGAGAGATGGAGAATAATTCCCATCTGTTTGTAGGAGCAAACAAACCAAAACAATCCTTTTTCCAGCTCCCCATACACTGTTTTGATAGTGTTTCATTTCATTTTATTGCTCCTTTCTGCTCTTGAGATTCAGGTGTTCAAGCAGACCACAATATGCAGTAAAATATGACAAACCTTCAGATATAAGATGGCACTTTAGGTACTTGGAAGGCACATTGCTGGTGTTCCTGTGGGTTGAAGGCAGCAAGAGAACTTTGACCTTTGCTAGAAAGCAAATTTCCTTCCTCTTTTTAGGACCTAGGACAACAAACCCAGGTCTATTCTGAAGCTCATGGCAAAGGTACTCTGGTCCCTTAGAGAATCTTACACATGGCACCAGAAGCAAAGCAGCAATACAAGAACAAGGAGCACGTCACACGTGCAGGCAAATACTGGAGGCCAGTGAAAGAGCTGTCCAGGGAGACAGGGAGAGTCCCTTACGGAAGGAATATCATTACCTCAGCTAAAACCAGTCCTATAATATTAATCAATAAATTTTAAACCCCCCCCAAAGTAATCTTATTTAAGGCTTTAAAGTGGTTTCTCACTGCTTCAGGAACTGGACATGCCCATCAAGCTCAAATAAGAGATCAGTTTTGCAAGAATAAAAGGAAGTGCTGAGTCCCATGTAGCAATTTCCGCCCAGGCTTTTCCTGCACTAAAGGTGCCCAGGGGGCATGAAGAAGTCAGAAGTACCAGGACAAAAGCAACAGAGATCCCAAGGCATGCAGCACTTCGAGCTGTGTCTTTTCAGCTTAACCCAGTGCAGTTCTGGTGCACAGATCCGGAGGTTTGTGCTCTCCTGCTGACCTTAAAGGACTGTCTGCTGGTGCTGAATTCCATATATTGAATTTATGCTTTTAAACTAACATAGCTAAAAGGAATTGCTTCTCAAACTCCCAGTTACTGGTAATCCCACAGATACCATTTTACCAAGCCTTTGCAGCACCCAGCTCTGAGGTGGGGCACTCACAAGCATTTGACCATACAGCCTCCCTGCACAGCAGCACAGAACAGATCCCAAAAGCTCTGCCTCCAAACCAAAGGCTGGTTACTGAAAAGGCTGGCACTTCAAAAGTCCATTTATACAAATGGCAGGAAGGAATTTTGTTTTATTTTACTTTAAAACCAAGCAAGAAGCAAGCAGGGATTCCCAGCCCAGCAGAAGATGGCAATTGTAGCAGCAACTCCTTAGAAATCAGTGCTGTATCCAAAGCCTTCAGCTCCACCTGCTGCTCCAGCAGGGAGGCACCTCGGACAGGGGCTCACAGTGAACCAAAGTGACAAACAGGAGCCATCTCCGAGGTCTTGAGCAGCAAAGGTCTGGATGGGCTAAGACAGGCCTGGTATACAAGAATTTTTGTTCCTGACACACTTGCAGCTGTGAGAGCATTGCCAGAAGCCAAGAGAAAGCTCAGACATCTGCGAGTCACAAAGTAAAGACTTGACCCTGTGCCACCTGGGACCTGGTTGGTGTTTGGGAAACTGATCTGTGACAGAGGCAAGCACAGAATTTATCCACAGGGAGGACAATGTCAAGAAGGTAGCTGGGATAAAGGTCCCAGAAGACTGGACTGGAGGAAAAGTTCTTCACATCAGTCAGGAAATGGGATGTACCAGAGAGTCAGGAAGTGCATCCCTCCAAAACAGGTCCACAGGCAGCACCACCACAGAAACCAACACTCAAGAGCAGAGGGACAGAACACACAGGAAAACAGCAAAAGTCTTTACACTGTCCTCACCCAGCTGAACCTTCCAGCACCCTAAAGACACACACACACACATCCTACCTCATAAATCCCAGGAACATGAGGAGCACGAGGCTGACGAGCCACCCTGCTGTGGCAAAGGCCTTGGGCATGGTCAGGGCTCCTGTTCCCACGATGAGGTTGAACATGTACACCAGGCCAACCTGCAATCAGCCCATGATCCAGCATCAGAGTGTGCCACCAACCATCCAAAACACCTCACTTACAGCCTGATTTAAAAGGAGAGGGCAATCCCTGAGCCAGCAGGGTAGGAGCAAGTCCATGAGAGAAATAACTGGAGGAGGGGACTGAAATCCAAAGAGAACAACGTGGGTGTCAGCACATTTCTGGAGAAACTGATATTCCCCTCCATTTTTCTAATTATTTTAAATTATTATTTCTGTTCAACTTATAAAGTTATAAAGTACATGAAGTTTTTTTGTTTGTTTGTTTGCTTGTTTTCAAATCACTGCCTTCTACCAGAAGGTCTGTGCTGTGGGCTGGGGTCTCCCCATTTTTTCTGACCTGAACACAAGTAGTTATGACTTTGTACCTTTCAGGACCTTTTATTTCCAGTCAAGCAGGAAATATTCAAACAGAATTCTAATTCAAAGCCTGCTTGCCATTTTACCAGTAGGAAGTTGAGCATACTCTGAAGAAGGGATTTTACCTTCCCTGCCAATGAGCCTTTTCAGTGTCCAGAGAAAAAAGAGAACTCTGCACTTGGACAGGATCCTCCAGGCTATGAATTTAGCTCAATTCGAGATCAAAAACTGCCAAAGCTGTTGTGCCTTAGTGGTTTTTTGCTTTGCTTTTTTTTTTAATACAGGTCAGAGTGCCTTCAGAGGAAAGCCAGTAAAGAGCTGTGTATTAGCAGACTTTTCTGGGTGTGGAGCAATTAACAGCAGAACGATTCCCCAGTGACCCTGAGCATGAGCACAGCAAATTCATCTTTTGCTGAACATCCCAGAACAATGATTTCCCTTTGGTCAAGCAGAAATGAGAACGGTGCCCGTAATGTTCAGCCTGGTTTGACATCTTCAGGGAAAGAGGAGGGGCTCAGCCTTGGAGATTACTCCAGGAAACTCATGCAGCACCAGCATAACATTAAGAGCAGGTGACACTAATCTTTGAGGGTCCAGACATCCCAGTTACTGTCTTACTCCTCCATTTTCTCAGTTGTGACCTATTTCTGCAGTCTAATATCCCCTTCTCCTACATTTAATCATTAACATGGAGGAAAATTTTAAAGCATTTAAATCCAACACACAAATTTCAGGGCTGGTTCTAAATTTATTGAGTTTACTTAAAAAAAAACCAGTTTATAAAGGGCTGTTTTTAAAAGCTGGCATTTTGTGAAGTCTTGTGGCTATGAAAACTGGTATTTCCAGTAATACAGGAAAGCAGCAATTGGCTCTGCAGTTGCACAGGACACCACATTACAGGGAAGAAACCTCTTCATTACTCACCCTCAGTGAAGTGGTATAAAACAAATTACTGCAACAGCTGCAGCTAAGTAAACTTTGAGAAGTTCAGGGGAAAATGTTTATTTAAAGCAACAAAAGGGAAGAAAGCGGGATGGTTTCAATGTCCTGAAACTATGACAATGTGAGTTGATGAAAACATTAACAAAATATCAGAAAGTGGGCAGAAGGATGGAGAGCTGGTATGGGACATGAAGCTCTTTTAGCACTTTTAAATCTATACTTTAAGCACACATCATCCCTTTATGAAAAGTGATCTGTGATGTGAAAACACCCCATATAACTACAAACACTAGGCATCTTTAACCACCCTTTGACCTTCATCTTCTCCTGAAATGCTGAGGTTATGTCCATGAGGAAGCAGGATTTGCAAACACAATGCTGAGGAAAGACAATTTTGAAAAAAAAACAAACCCTCGTGACCAAACCCACCAACGGTGGAACTTACATAGGGAGAGTAAAGCTCTCCGGTGTCAGTGATGCCACCTGCCATCAGGAGATGGAGGGGAAACCCCAGAGCAAAGCCAGAAGGATATTTTTGGGAGGGTGTTTTCAGCTTCTGTCGCCTTTAACCTAGGGAAACATCATAACACTGTGTTATCTCTGCTGGAAAAAGGAAGAGGTCACGAGACAGCTTTGGCACATCAGTTTTCTGGTATTTGAACAGATTTCAACAGGATTTTGCCCTTCAGATAGACCCCACTCACCAGAACCACTTGGTTCAATACTCCCTGAGAAGTTTTCATACCTGTTAAACTGGTTTAAAAGCAACCAAAAGGCCCTGCCCTTTCACAGCATGTGATGACCAAACTTCATCTTCTCCAAACAGCCAGAGGGGCTGTTTCAGACAACTAAAACCACAACAGGAAAAACTACGGCCTTAAGGATGATCTCAAACTGCTGCTTTTCATGCAGCTACCACTCCTTGCAAACACGTGCCTCCTGCAAATCAAAAAGCCAGCCTAAAGTCTCTTCTCCTAAATTTAAATACAGAAGTAAGTAGACAAATGAAAATACTGGACCTATTAAAGACACACCAAGATGCTTTTCACACACCAGCATTTCCAAAGCAGAAGCATTTGGGAAGCTTTACATCGTTTCAAAAACCCCTAGATGTTTATTGGGGAACTGAAGCCTTCTGGAAGGTTTCTGTGTCAATGATTAGCCATAATTGAATTAAGAGCTTCACACTTCTACATGTGCTCCAACTCAATCACACTAGCTGGGACAAACCAGCAGCACAAGCTAAGCTCCACTAAAAAACCCAATTATAAGCTCGCACACCCACGCTGAATACCAGAAAAGAATCAGGCAGCATAGCTCAGCGAGGTCATAACTGGACCAGCCTCAGAAGAAGAGATCAAACACCACCTTTTATAACAAACCTCGGCTCAAAAGACCGAAGCCAAGCTTGGCAAACCCAGAGCAAGCAGCCAGACAACGGACACTCCCGGACGCGGCCGGGGACAGCGTGTCCCACCCTAGGAGGGGGGAACCGACCCCAGGGCCCCCGACGGCACCGGAGCCCCCCGACCCTACCCCGGCCTGGTACCCCCGGGGTGCCAGATGGAACAGACAGAACGCTGCTCGTCCCCCCTGCCCTCTCGGGGGGATCGTCCCCCGCCCCACAGAGCGGCGACAACCCCGGCAACCCCCCCTCACCCCGCGGCCTTCCCCCCACGCCCGGGTCCCACCGCTCCGGTGCACACCCCGCCCCACACCAGGACTCTCCCCCAGGCCTCTCCCCGCCCGTCGAGCCCCTCCGCTGCCCTCATGCCACGCTGTCCCCACACAGGGCCGCCCCCAAACCTCCTCTGAGGGCCGCGTCCCGCCCGGGCCCCCCGGGACCACCCGGCCCCTCACCGGCGGCAACAGCTCGTGCCGGCGGCCCCGCCCCCGGCCGCGCGGGGGCACTCACGGCGCACGCGCTGCCCCAGCTCGGGGCCTTCCGCGCACGTGACTGGCCCGAGGGGCGGGACAGGGCGAAGGCGCCGACCGCGATTGGGGAAGGGTAAGGGGCGGGGCACGGGAGGGGATGGGGCGGGGCCGGACATGGGGCGTGGGCACGAATGGGCGGGGCCCAGAAAGGGGCGTGGCAGGGAAAATGGAGTGAGGCCTAGAGGGACGTGGCCGTGCCGGGAAGGGGCGTGTCCGGGAGAGGCAGGAGCGGGGCGGGGACAGAGCAGGGGCGTGGACAGGGTGAACGCACGGACCGCGATTGGGCAACGGGAGGCGCGGGGCCGAAGCAGAGGCGGGGCCTCGCGGGGCCATTGGGCGGGGCAATGGGGCGGGGCAGTTGAGAGGCGGGGCGTGGGCGCTGCGCGAAAGAGGCGGGGTCACACGTGGCGGAGCGATGACGTCATCTATTTGTGCGGCGGGGAGTCACCGGGGTCTGTGCGCATGCGTGGCAGGGGTAGGCAGGCACACGTGACCTCCCGGTGCCGGGTCCCCTCGGTCTCGGATCCCCCCCGGCCCGGGGGTCCCGTCGGGATGTTGGAACAGGGACTCGGCCGTGTTAATTCCGGGGTATTGGTGCGACCTGGGAGATCTGGACAGTGAGAGCCGCCTCTCGCTGCCGAAAGGCGCCAGGCCACGCTGCCCCGTCCCTTGGCCTCGCCGGGGTGCAGAGGCCATGAAGATTAACCAGGACACGGTGCTGCGAGGAAAGAAGGTGACGCTGGTGCCCTACACCGCTGCACACGTGCCCCGGTACGTGCCCCATCCCCTCCTCGGGCGCTCCTGCATGGTCTGATTGCACTTCTCCCTTTGAAGACAGTGTTGGGGTCAGGAAAGGTGTTGGCTGCCGGCTGCAGGGGCCGCTTTCCTTTTCCCCTTTCTCCGTGCCCGGCAGCGCCATCCCTGTCAGGGCTGTGCTCTGTGCCAGCTCTGCTGTCGGGGAGAACTTCACCTGTGCCACCGGGAATACCCGACTGTGAGTGAACACAGCAGTTCTTCTGTTCGTTGAGGCCTTTCCCTGGTGACGGTGGGAGAGCAAAGCTTCAGTGTGTTAAGCCTGACATCAGGTGGATGTTTGATAAGTTAGGCATGCCAACAGTTTGTAAAGTAAATCAGCACAAAGGTACCAGTGTTAGTGTTTTGTCAGTGCCCAGGAGGTGCTGTGTCAGTGTCACTCGGGATGAAATCCACCAGAACTCAAAAACATCAGGTGTGCGTTGGACACTCCAGACAAAGCCACAGGATAGGCAAACTTCCTAAATTTCCAGAGACCACTGTGTTAAATAAGGGACAGAGGCTTGTGGATACATTTTAAGTTGCCACAAAAGCTGGGCTGGTGTTTCCAGAGGTGCTTTGTGATGGCCTGACCCCTCAAGCACTGGGAGGGATCCTCCTGCCATGCTGCAGCTGGGGCAGTGACGTGGGTCCTTTGCCAGGTACCACGAGTGGATGCAGTCGGAGGAGCTGCAGAGACTGACAGCCTCCGAGCCCCTCAGCCTGGAGCAGGAGCACGAAATGCAGCGCAGCTGGCGGGACGACGCTGACAGTGAGCATCTGGAATGCTTTCTGAGGGAGGGTGGGAGTGCTCAGCAGGTCCTTTCCATTCTGGGAAGGACCCACAGTGACCTGGGTGTGCCCCATGAGTGGGTTCCCCTAAACCAGAGGGGATGTGAGACTTTCTACAACAGCAGCTTGAACTGCTTTTCTCATTACAGCTGGTATATACTCAGGGAAGTGGAGAATATCCACTTCCTCGAGCTGTTTGTGTCCTTTTTATGCAGTTTTCCAGAGACTTCAGTGATTCATTTCCCACAGCGTTTTGTGCTGAGCTAAAATTTATGAAGCATCACTTCTGCACAGCCAACAGTCCCCAGGTCTGATCATTGCAAAAAGGTGGAGAGAGGTTGTATTTCTCCTTGATAAATTGAATGATTTTATGATCACCTGGTTGAGGTGTGTTGATTGAATTGGTTCCCTGACTCTCCTACAGGTAATGAATCACTGCCCATAAAAGCCTCATAGAAATTTAGTGAGCTGGAAGATACTGGAGCTGGCAAAGACCTCAGTCTGGAGCATTTGTCTTAGGTGGCATTAAAAACCTTACTCAGAGCAGCAGTAACATGGGCCAGGTGAATCACTCAGTCAGCTTCTTGTGCACCAAACAATTCTTTGCCCCAACTTGCTGCTGAGTAAGACAAGGCAAGGAGACCTCAGACATGGGAAGGAAGTTTTCACACTTATTCCACAGGCTGTTTCTAGTCTTGGTGTCTGTGTCACCCTCACAACAGGTTTTTTCAAGTATTTCTTTCATTTCTGCGGGTAGGAACAGGCACACCTGTTGTGGGAAGCCAAATTATTAACTCTTCCTTGCTGTTAACACGTGGAAACTGTTGTTCCTCTGTCCATTATACACCTTTAATTTCATTGTTCGTTAATTTATGAATAATTATCAGCACACTCTGAAGATGCTGCCACATTCTTGTTTCCCCCAGAGTGCACCTTCATTGTGCTGGACTCGGGGCGCTGGCCTGGGCAGGCAGAGGAGAACTCCATGGTGGGGGACGTGAATCTCTTCCTCACCAACACCGAGGACCCGACTGTGGGCGAGATTGAAATCATGATTGCAGGTCAAGTTCTGCCTCATAGCTTGGGGCTCTCTCACTGGGGCTGCATGTGCAGACAGATGTTGATGTTCCTGCATCAGCTTTTTATTCTCAAGCTTTACCATGGCTGTTCAGCCCTGATCAGTCCTTGCATATCCAGGTCACAGTCTCTTCTGAGAAGTATCTGGTGTGGCTGGTTCTTCTCCCCTAACTGGATGCTGACTCTGTGCTGTCTGTTTCAGAGCCCAGCTGTCGTGGCAGAGGGTTTGGCAAGGAGGCAACTCTGCTGATGATGGCCTATGGTGAGAGTGGCTCAGTGCATGGGAACAGGAGTGTGGTGGGGCTGGGATCAGGGAGCACACAATTCCCAGTGATACGGGCAGGGTAGTAAGGGATGCATCTGCCCCACAGCTGGAGTCCTGTGTGTTTATAGATGTGGCATGTAATAGAAGTGTCTGTC
>VZDJ01000216.1:1750302-1769020 GCA_008694505.1 Cyanoderma ruficeps | reverse complement strand
TCTCTCTCTCTCTCTCTCTCTGATTTCTCTGGCAGGAGTGAGAAAACTTGGAATCACCAAGTTTGAGGCTAAGATTGGTCAGGAGAATGAAGCCAGTATCTGCATGTTCAAAAAGCTTCACTTTAAGGAGGTGCAGTAGCAGTCCCTCTCCCCAGAGAACGTGAGCACCATTTGCCCTGTGGCTGGGATTGAGCTGCTTTCTCTCTGTGTGCTGCAGGTTGCTGTGAGCAGCATTTTCCAGGAGGTGACGCTGAGGCTGGATGTCAGTGACCAGGAGAGACAGTGGCTCCTGCAGCAGACAAACCACGTGGAGGAGAAGAGCTACACTGAGCTGAAGCAGACAGCTGGGGTGCTGGACACCTGACAGACACTTCCAGACACTGGCTGGGTTTCCAGGGAGAAGTTGGATGTTATTGCAATGTCTGGGTGTGGAAGACACCAGTGAGCCAACACTGAAACTGTTTTCATCTGCCTCCTTCAGCTGCTTTGTCATCTTATCAACTTTGCACTTTGCTCTCCCAGCCAGGATTACTGCCTGAAATTTGGACCTGGGGAACAGCCACTAACTCATAGGTTTGATTAGGAATGACTCTAACTTTGATGTGCTGTTCCAACAAAGCCTAAAATCACCAGCAGTTGATTTCTGGACAAGCAGAAACTTCTCCCACTGCTCTTAAATCAGGATTCATCAGCGAGGAGGTTTCATATACTGGCAGCTCAGTCTGTTTTACTCTTGAATTAAAAAGAAAATCACCAAGATCTGAGGTGCCTGAGCACTACCTGGGGCTCAGCAGCTCTCTTTGGCAGCTCAAAGAGTGGTTTAGAAGTTGTAAAGAACAGCAGAGACTCTTTAAACCCAGTTTCCTGGGGTCTGGTAGGTTGCAGGGAGGCACTGCTGGGTCCTGGCAGGGAGAAGCCCAGATGTGGGTGAGCACAAACAAAGGGCAAGTTAATATGATGGAAACTGTTGATACTGACTGATCAAGACTAGAGCTGAGCCCCACCACAATGAGGGAGCTCAGAGTTGCAAGAGGCTTCTGAGACAAGCCCCCTTCAGCTTCAGGGTTATGCTCCAGGTCTGAAAACCTCAGGCCAGCAGTAATGTTGCACTTCATTTTCCTTGGCTGCTTTGATGAAAGCAAGGAGAACACACGGAAAGGAGACAGCTCCCTTCTTCCACCAGCTCAGGACTTGCTGTGCTGAGCCTGGTGGCTCCATTTGCTGCTCTTCACTAAAGTAGAGATGAATGTGGGGGAAGTATTTCATACTGGGGGGCAGATATATTTAGGGCAGGAGTTACCGAGCCTCTGCTGCAGTAGATCTGAAGTCCGTGGATGAAAAAGAGGCACTTGCCTGACTCCCACTGGACAAACTTCCCTGTGCAGTTACTCGGCCTGACCTCTCCTGCCCTACACATGCTGTCCACAGCAGGGAAGCTGCTAAGAGGGGAGGACAGAAGGTAAGAAGGATAACTGATGCTCCTGTGTATCTTCCTACTATAACAGCAGCTGTAACAGCTAATCCTAGACCACAAATTACCTGTTTCAGTAATGGAGGATCAGGTAACAACGTTCATATTTGCCCAGGGATGTTTTGGAGGTTGGCAATGTGTGGAATTTTTTAGTGTTGCTGTGCCTGTGCATTTAGGGCCTGGGGGCTTCAGTTTTCCAATTTTAGCTAATTTAAATACATGATTCCTGTGACTAATATTAAAGCCAAGCGTGGGAACAGTGTATCATGGCATTTTAAACAAGTATTTAGTGTGGATTTAGTTGTAGTGAAAGCTTTGTGTGGTAATAAAGTGAAGAGCAGCTCTACTTCCCGCTGGGATTACCATGACAAGGGCTACTAATCCTCCTGCTCCTCATCACCTGCTTCAGGCAGAAATGGATTCCATCCTCCAGAACAAGATTTGCAGAACCTGCTGGGTGAACTGCTGGCTCTGGTGCTCCTTCCGTGAAGCTTCTCATCCCTCTGCCACAGGAGCAAGGCCAAACCGGCAGGAGAGATGTAGCTGGGCTGGGATTTGCTCCTCTAAAACCCGACCAAGGTGGGAAAAAGAATTTCTTTTAACCTCTGCTGCCAGGGGGAAGGGGCAGGGTGATCTCCTGTGCCCAGCTGGTTGCTCTGGAGCCACTGAGGGCCCTGCTTGGCATCCCCGGTCCCCGGCAACGCCGGCGCTGCCCCGGCTCCGCAGGCGGCTGGGAACAGCCTTTCCCTGGCAACCCAAAACAAAGTTGGGTCTGTCCCGGAGCTCAGCCCGCCCCAAGGGCTGGGGGGAGAGTCCCAGCAGGGCTCAGACAGGGTTCCCACAGGGAACCAGTGCCCAGCTGCTCTGACCAGGCCAAGAGGCAAAAGCTTCTGCTGGGACCCACTGGGTGCCCCCATTCCTGCCCTGCATGGGCTGCCCCACCCTGGATTATCCATCCCAGGTAGGGGGGTCCTGCTGCCCCAATGGGATGAGGATGAGAAAACGGGATAGGGGCTCACCTGCCCTCAGAGGACACGTATTTGCAGGATGAGACAGGTTGGAATGGGCTCCCCCAGCTTCCAGGAGGACGTGACAGCCTGCACATCCCCCAGAATTCTGGTGGCACTTTGTTCACTTGGGTGTCATTTGAGGCGCAAAGATCTGTGGCCATTCGTGTGCTCAGGTGGAAGAGCTCGTTTGCAGATTTGGAGCACAAGAGTGTGCAGAGGGGGAGGAAGTGAAGGTAGTAGACCAAGGCCAGGACCTGCCTTGTCCTGCTGTGCCACCCCGGGCTACATCCATCCATTCAGAGGGACAAGCACCCTGCTCCTCACTGATCCCTCCTGCCTTCCCTCAACCCCAGTGCAACCCAGGCTCATCCCAAAAGCCCCCGGAGGGGCTGGGAGCACATTTGGCTGCCCCCAACAGAGCTGCTGCCCTCCAGCCTGGCTGGCAGACTCAGATTAGAGCTTTGCATCACCCCCCTCAGCAGCCCCTCCCACTCCCCAGGGGATTAAAGCTCATTAATCATCCCTAGGTATTAACCCCCACTGGGACCAGCCGGTGCCTCTCCACACCCCCAACCTGTCCCCATCGGCTGCTGAGGGATACCCAAACCAGCCCCAGTGTCCCCTAGTTAGCTGCCTTTCCCTCAGGCTCCTGGGCACAGCAAGCCCTCTGCACTCCCTCACGCTCTGGAAGGATTTAGTCTTAAACCAGACTTGTGAAGTCAGAAAGGTTTATTCCAGTAAACAGAATTTCTCTTGAGCTCAACAGTACAACAACACCTGATTGTAGTACATGGAAACAAAAAATCCACAGGAAGAATTTCCACAAAATACAAGTAAAAAAAAAAAAAGTGATTGGAAAAACACTTATTTCAGAGAAAAAATGTATATGAGAAGGTTTTAAATTAAACAGTGTTGGATTCAAACCCTGATTCGCTCTGTCTCCGGGAGTGTACAAGAGCAAAGGAGACTATTATTGCTTGCTGTGCTGGCTCCAGACACCCTCTCCTCTCCCAAAATTGCCGCAGGGCAGGGTGCTGGGCACTCCCCAGTGCTGGGCTCCCATACCCCTCCTTGCAGCTGAAGAGGCAAAGGGACAGGGTCATTGTGGACGGAGCTTGCCAGGCCAGGGTCAAACACCCCGGCCGTGGTCAGTGGCTGGGCAGGTGGGGTTTGGTAAAAGACACTAAAAGCCTCAGGTTTTGCAGTTAAAGGGTAATTTGAGGGGATCTCAAATGGAGATGGGATTTGGGGTGGAGAGTAAAACAGGGAACAGTGGGGACCAGGAGTGTTGGGCATCAGGCCACGCCAAATCCTTGATCCTTCCCAAACCCCTGCTTGTGCCTACCAGGGTGTGCAGGGCTTCAAGGCAGGGCTGGAGGAGCACCCTGGGGATGAGCTTTTGGGAGGGGGCACCCCCAGCACCCCCGGCCCAGAACCCCTCTGCAGGGATGCTCACTGGCCACCAAACCCCAGCACTTGGGTCAGGGTGGTAGGGAGCAGCCCCACATCTGCACCAGGAGCCCATGGCAGGGAGGAGAGGAGTGCAGGAGAGGTGGGTATGGGGCTGGGAGGGGCTAGAAGACCCTCACCCTGCCTCAGGGCCTTCACAGGTTGCTGAACAGTTCATTTTTCTTGCTCCAGTCCATCTGGGGTGCCCTCTTGCTGGTGCGCTTCTGGTGCGCCCGCTCCTTGGCCACAGCCAGCGGGATGTCAAGGTCCAGGAGGGAGCCAGATGCTGAATGGTGTTTGTCACCCTCCTGTGTGTGGGTTTGGGGATGAGAGATGGTGTCAGCTGCACTGTGTGTCCCCCTGGACAGCCCCAGGGTGGGGGCTCAGCCCAGATCCTGCTTTCCAGCCACCACCTCCCCCCGGCAGCCCCAGCCCTACCTTGCTGTGGGTCTCGCTGGAGTTGGGGGACACGGCCAGCGGCGTGGGGCTGGACGGGCTCTCGGACACCGAGTTGGGCCGCGGCTCTCCGCCGTTTTCCTGGGGGGAGCAGGGAGGGAGTGTGAGCTCCAGCCCTGGGGCTTGAGAACAGCCTCCAGAGTTGTAAGTCCCACCCAGGGGGCCATGAAATCCATCCTCCCCACACGTAATCCCCTGCAGGCTCAAGGCACATAAATACCTCTAGCGCTGCCCATCCAGGGCGGGGAAGGATTAAACCCCGGACTGACTGCCCTGGCTTTAGCAGGAGGGGGAGGGTGGCTGCGGGGCTGGGACTGCAGCACGAGGGCTCCCAGCCCGGGAGCATCAGAAGGCAAAAGAGAGGAGGAAAACAGCCACCTCCATGACACTCAGCACCACAAGCATCCCCCTTCCTGGAGGACACCAGTTCCCTTCCCAGTAGCACCAGCTCTTGTGTGGCAGCCTGAGACCACTGTGGCATCTGGTGGCATCACCCACCCATGGGCAGAGGGGACATGAACAGGAGGGTCCCTGACTGGAGATGGGCACAGATGGAATTAAAATCAAGACAAGGCTCTTACCTTCCCTATATCACCATTGGCAACTGGTTCTGGCAAGGGACCTGTGGGATAAGGACACGGGCACCGGGTGAGGATGTGTTTGCTTTGTCCCCTTGCCAGTGGAGGGCAAGCCAAGGCTGTACATGGCCAATGCTCACACAGCACTGCCCAGCGTCTGGCCAGCTCCTGGATTTTTTAACCACCCGCTGCAGCCAGCCCCATGGCGCAGGGGAATTCTGCCAGACACATCCCCATGATGGCAGCTGGGATGTGGAGCCCAGTGAGACCCCCTCCCCATCCTGGGGACCACCATGACAGCAGAGGAGAGCAAAGGGCGGCTGATGCCTGTTTGCTCCCCAAGCCATAAACCCTGCCAAAGTGCAACCCAGGGCCATAAACCTGCCCACGTCAGCCCCACCAACCCGGCATGGGGCCCTTGGCCAGGCAGGGAGATGCCAAAGCCAGGTGATTCTGCATGGCCCCAGGGTGATAAGACCACCTCCCAGGGCTCAGCACCGTTAGGTTTGGCGAGAAGGTGACACAGAGCCAGCAGAGGTGGCACAAACCCCTCCCAGCAGCACAGTCCCCAGCCCACCTGTCAGGTGCTGCTCCGAGGGCACCACTTTGCACTTCTTGAAGAACTCATCTGTGAGGACATCCACCACCAGTAGCCTGGTCTCGTCACCGCTCGCCTTGATGGCCGCCACCACGTCACTGTGCTGCTTGCCCTCCATGCACACACCATTCACCTGCAGGGACCACATCACCACTGGAGCTGGGGGACATCCATCCCTCAGAAGCACCACGGAGGGGTCAGGTACCAGCCTTGGTACCAGTCATAATCCCAGCACAGCCACCCCATAGCCCCCACAGGCATTCGCAGCCTCACAGGGATTAACGGCGAAGCCAGAAAAACCTCATTAAAAGCAGATTTTCCTCTGAGTGATTGGCATGGGATTGAATGGCCAAAGCTGGCAGGGAGCTCCCAGCAGCATATAGACTTGGGGCTGGCACAAAACCCTTGTACCATGCCATGGTCTCCAGAAACCCCAAAAGCTTCACCCCAGAAGAGGCAGCAGCCTCACACCCTGGTGAGCAGCAGGGCTGGGGCTGGGTTAGTCCTTGCTTTCATGGATCATCATCCCACCTGACACAAACCTGAGCTCATCCCCACCCCGGTCACACCTGACAGCAGGACTTGAGACCATCGTGCACCTTGTCCCCAGCCTACCCCACCCCAGGGGCATCCCGGGTTCAGGGGACAGTGCTGCCACTAATTAACCCCCAGACAGCTAATTAATGCTCAGTCCCAGCCCTCCACAGTGCTGCACCCCTGGGCGGGGACCGGCAGGCTGGTGCAGGTTGGGTGGCTGTGCCGTGAGTCACCACGGGCACCAGGGACACCGTGTGCCTTCCTGACCAAGGGCAGCTGTCTCCCAGGCACCAGGATGTGCGGGAGTGCCAAGCTTTTCAGAGAGATCCCTGAGGCTCCCCTCAGCCCAGCACACCTCGATGATGCGGTCCTGAGGGGCCAGCCCCGCTGCCTCAGCCGGGGAGCCGGGGTCGACAGCGCGCACGTACTGCCCCGGGCGGCTCTTGTCACTGTGCAGGTTGAAGCCGTAGCCGTCAGGGCCCTTCTTCATGTGGCACAGCCGAGGTCTCAGCTCCTCCTGCAATGGCAACAATCTCTGGGTGAATTGTTCCCGGGCCCCCCAAAACCCAAGGACAGCACCAGGAACCCCAGACAGCTGCTGGAGTGGCAGGGACACCATCCTCAGGTGACCACTGACACCTCAAGATGGGATGCAGGGTACCAAACACCCTATGATCCTGGGCTCTAATTAATTAATTAGGTGCAAGGCACACTAATTGCAGTGAAACACTGAAAAAGCATGGTATCATATGTGTGTTCCCAGACCACGCTCTTCCTTTAGGATCAGGATTGCAACTGCCATGAAGGTGGAGGAGGAAACACAGCCCAGGCTGCTGGGAAGCACCCCCATTCCATCCCTTTCCACTCAGGAAGCTTTGGCTACTGGAGAAGTCTGAGGTGCTGGCACAGGTCTCCTCCATCACCCCCTTGCCAGCTGTAGCCCCTCTCCATGGCAAACCCAGCCGTGGGGTCAGGGAGATCCCCCAGCCCCAAACACCCCACAGCCATTATCAGCAGGGAATGGGCACACAGGGCTCGGGCAGGCAGCTGGAACCCAGATGGAGCAGCTGTAACGCTGAGGAACCTCCATGCCCCAGCATGACCTTCCAGGATTGCAAAACAGAAACCAGCTCCACTGCACTGGTGCGACTGGGATGTTCACCTCTTCAGGAGACAACACCCAGCTCATCAACACCTGGTTTCACCTTGACCTGTGGATCCACCAGCACCTGGAGCCAGGGAAACACGCTGGAGCACCCACAGCCACTCACTTGGTGCCCTCTAAGCTCCCTACAGGTGAGCAGCAGGAAGAAGCAGGAGCATCCCTGGGAGCCAGGCATACAGGAACTGCCTTTGCTCACCCAGCGGGAGTGGGATGTCCAGGAAGCATCAGAAGAACCAGGTGACACCAACCAGACACCTGCATGTGGCACTGTCAGAACTGCTCTGACCCTAGCACCCAATATCACTTTTACAATTTATATATAAAATGGTTTGATCCCACCTTGACCACCAGAACCTGAGCTTTGGTTGGGCTCTCCCAGCAGCCAAACTCAAACTGCTGGAATATTCTTTACCAAGGGGGCTAGTATTTAATCTTTCATCCAAGATAATTTCTTCTCTGTTGGTACCCATAGCATCACTGAGGACAGGCACTGCAGGAATTTGCCCTCTCACACCTGCACTCTTTAGCCCCGGCACAGCACTCCTGCATCTTGCCATGAAATCACCTTTGCCCACTGCAGGGAAAACCTGGCTCCTGGTGTGCTGACATCCCGTATCTGACACACTGGCATGGCACATGGTCCCACACGGGCCTGGGTGACGCATTTACAACTGCTAAGCCCAACGCTGTGATAAAGCCCTGATAAAGGCCCATCCTCTTGCACAATGCCTTCCTTCATGGTCAAGGCTGGCTGCCACTCCAGCACCACTTGACAACGCCCTGGGAAGGGAAGTGCAGGCAGCACCCAGCACATCTGCCAGGAGTGAGGGTGATCCTGAGATGTCTCAGCACTGGCATGCAGGACTTGCTCTCCACGTGTCCCAGCTCCACATGCCCAGTGCAACAGCCCAGCTGTGGATTCCCTGGCTGGGAAGAGGACTGTGACTCCCCTGACTTCGCCCCTTCTGCCCTCCTCTCCCCCGCCCTGTGCCCAAGTGGCAGCAGGTTCACGGGGTGTGATAGCATCCTCCACTCAGGCAGAAATCCCAAGCAATGGTGAGGACAGACAATACCCAAAATAAGGACAAAAGGCAGGAGCTGCTGGAGCCTGGAGGAAGGCAGCACCTCCCCAGACCCCTGCCCTGGCTCGACCCTGAGCAAGGGGCTCAGGCTCTGGAGCACCCACAGTGCCAGTGCCCTTGGCAGCACTGTGGGGCTGCTCCACACCGATAGCTCAGGACAAAGCCAGAGGGAGCACCCAGCAAGTGGTGCTGGCAGCACTCCCAGGCGAGGAGGAGGAGGGAGGTCTTCGCTCCCACCCATACCAACAAAGCCCTGGCAGCCTGGGCTCCCTGAGATGCTGGTGCTATGAATTTTTTTGGGGGATGGGAAGTCCTGCAGGTTGGACAGATGTCTCAGGACACCAGGCATGGGTCACGGCAGTGAGGGAGGCACTGATCCTGCAAAGGCAGCCGGCCAAGGCAGCAGCACTCGGTGCGAGGGTAGCCCAGCCGAGCCCTGACCCGGCCCCGGAGCATCCCCCCCACCAGTGGCTGACAGCTCCTCCAGCACAGCATGCCAGGCTGCCTGTGCCTTCCCCAAACCACAGAAAGCCACCATTCTGCCTCCCAGAGAGGAAAACAAATACATCCGATCCTCCAGCAGCCGTATCCTGCCCTTCTATGGGGAGAGCACCCCATGGCAGGGCATCCTTCCTGCCCCAAAGTTCCCCTTTGGGCTGAGCAACGTGAGGAAAGAGGGTTTGGGGCCAAGACCCGGGATGCGAGAAGACCCGTGGCCATGGAGCTGGGCAGCGGAAATGCCCCTAATTTCTCTAAGCTGCTGCATCCTGTCCTGCAAGGCCAGCAGCTCTCCCACCGCGCTGGGACACGGATTAGCCGGCAGAGCCTCGGTACAAGCCATTACAACCTCTGCCAGGGAGGGCAGCGGGGGAAGCAGGAATCAGCCCCCTGCAGAGGCATCCCGTGCCGCCCCTCTCTTCTACACCCAGGGAAGGCAGAGGGGCCCGTTTGGGATGAGGATTTCTGCAGAACTGCACTGCTGTTCCTACCCTGAAACAGGATTTGGGGCACACCCAGATGCTTCTCCCTCCGCAGCACCTTCAGCAACCCCAGGACTGAGGAAACCCCAGCTGCACAGCATGTCAGGACTCACTCCCCATTTTCCAGCCCCCCAACAGCAATTTCAGGACAGTTTCTGAGGCCTCAAGTCCGAGGAAATTCCCTGCAGCCCTACAAGCAGCATCAAGCCTGTTGGCGGCAGCAACATTCCCAGTTACTGAAAGAGAAACACAACAGCTCTGAGGATGCCTGAGCCAGCAAATTCACACGGGTCCCAAAATCTGGCGCACACATTCGAGCTTCATACAAAGGGGATGCAAAGCAGCCTCCTTGCAGCATCCCTGTCACGTCCTGTTTGACTGGAGCTGCTTTTCATGCAGCTGCCTTGAGAGGAAATTTAATTCATTTCCTAATTACACACCAGCTACCCCAGTGCAATGCTCCCAGTGCTGGGGGAACTGCTCCCTGTAACACTCTGAAAGCCAGCCCTGGGAGGCTCTCGCAGGTTTTACAAGGAGGGATGAGCCTTGGTGGCAGGGAGGGCTCTAATTTAACACTAAATTTGCAAGAGGGAAGCCCGGGGCTGGTAGCAAATGCCTTGTCCTGGTACCAGGGCACCATGCTGGCAGCACCCAGTGATGCCCTGGGAACACTGTGTGGTTTGCACAAAACTTTCTCAAGACACTCCTGAGCAGCTGAAGCCTCCGGAAACAAACATGGGGCTAAAGGAACTGTCACAGCTCTTGGTGGGGGGACACCCCCACAGCACAGGGCCCCAGGAAAGGCGCAGACCTGAGGGGTGTGAAACTGTCACCCTGCTGGCTCAGCACTGCAGACAGGGGCATGGATCAGCTCCCCAGGAAGGCTCAAAACCTCTGCTGCAGCATCAGGGGGATTTACACACTCAAGGTTTGACAGGAATGAAAAAGAAGCCCGTGATGAGTCTCCCACAACTGCCTCAGGGATCTGTGGGGGTGTCTGAGCCGCCTGGCAGTCCCAATCATGCAGGACCCAGCACGGTTTGGAGAGAGAATAGATTCTGCTGGAAGGTGAGAGACGCTAAACATTGCTCACCACAGGCAGCTCTCCCAGCTCTTGAGCGTCTCCAGGCTTGTTAAACAAATAAAGGCAAGTCCAGCCCAACAAAGCAAACAGGACTCTGATGTGTGCAAATCTCCCGCTTCCCCTGCGATCCCAGGGAATCCCACCAACCCACAGTGATGGGATGGGGCTGTAGGGGGATGGAGCAGCCCGCACCGTTGCCTGCCAGTGGCTGGGAACAGGCACCAGTGTGTTCCTGCCTCACTGGAGAGAAATCCCTTTCTCCCTGCTCTGGCTTGGCTTGGCATCCCGTCCAGCATCTTCCCACCCTGCGTGGTGGGTGCCTGGTTGGGGCAATGTCTCTAAAGCCATTTGCCTTTTCCACTGGGCCCTGCCCCCAACCACAAGATTTCCTGCTACACCTGTTGAGAAACTGTTCGGGGGCCTTGTGGCAATGTCACCCCATGTCACCTACTTCCTGCTCTAGTGAGAGGAAAAACCGCTGGTAGAGAAACCGCCAGTAGTAACTGTGCATGAGCTGTACCCCGAGCCTGCTCCCCAAGAATGTGGGGAATCTTCAGCCAAGACTGTCCCCCAAAGCCCAGGAGGTATCTCCAGCTGGGGCTGTCTCCCAAAATCTTGTGGGGCATCTCCAGCTTCCTAAGCTCTTCCCATCACTCCAGCCAGCACAGCGAGCAGGCAGCGGTCCCACAGCAGGAGAGGGCTCCATCCTCTTCGGGGACCACTCGTCCTCAGCCCCTAAACCTGGCAGGGGACTCTCCTGAGCTGCATTAATAACATCTCTTTTATTTTTCCCAGCCCATGGAGAGGTCTGGGAGAGGAAAGCAGAACACAGACAGTCTCACTGGCCCTGAGGGAGTGCTGGCACTGTGACATACGGAAGAGCAGGCACGTTCTCCCTGCATGGGGCAGCACTGGAGCCTGGCACGGGGCCACACATGAGTGACATGGAATGATACACGGGACAGCGAGCAAGAGACACAGCACAGGGATAGAGCATGGCTGTTCCCACCCAAATAAGCCCACCAAAGAGGTGCTGGAGTGATGTGTTAGCCAGGCAGAGGGGAGAGCCGTACCTGCAGTGGATCAGCCCAGCCAGGGGAACAAGCACAAGACTGAAGTTCACAGCTCAAAACCACCTAATCCTCAGCAAAACCCTATGTGACAACAGCTCAGTGAGGCACCAAGGTCATCCTGGGGCTCAGCATCAACACTGGGAAGGCTCCACTGCACCAACCTCTCTGGGAACAGGTCATACGATTTCCCCAGAAGGTTCCTCACAGTGGGGACACCAAGAGGCTGCAGCCCAGAGAACCATCCACATGTCTGTTGTAACAACAAACACGTCTTTGCTGGGTAAATAAAAAGCAGTATTATCTCCCAGAGCCCAGAGCGTTTCTTAGGAACCGCTTGGGGCATGAAAGGTCAGCTGTTTCTCAATTCCCCACCTTTCTACATCACTTTGTTTGTGCAACTGCTCACTCCCACGCGTGCTTAAGGCCGAAATTCCTGAGTTAGGAAGTGTCTGTGGGGACTGACTGCCAGGATCAAGCCCCCAGCCCGGGAAGGGCTCTGCTGTCTCCACTTCACAGCAGAGACTGAACACACTGAAAGCAGGAGGGACTACCACCAATACCTGCAGTCTCAACCCCAAAAACACCCTCTGCCATGGGTTTTTTGTTGTATTTTGGGGTGGGTTAGTGCCAACTGCCCTCAGTCCATTCCTGGGCTCAGTGGCATATCAAAGCTCGCCCTGTTGCTTTTCTCACCCCATTTCACCAGCCCTGCAGCACAAGGATGGGCCGAAGGGCTCCAGGACTCAACGGGTTCAGTAATGGGTCCAACCAGCCCGGTGGGCCCGCCTGTCATTGACACGGCTGGGAGACAGATCATTAAAAAAACAAAACTAAACAAAACCATTAAAATAAAAAAGGCAAAGCAGTCGGGCGCGGCAGGACCCGGGGCTTCTGATGAGCCGAGTATAGAGCAAAGCAAAAAAAGAAAAAAAAAATCGAGACCGAAACTACACGCGACGCCCAGGGCAGACACGGCGGCCGCGGCTCCCGCTCGCTCGCCTGGAAGGCGACGATCGCGGCCGGTCGCGACCCCTCCTCCTCGGACAACACCTCTGCCCCGAAAACTTCCGAGCCCCAGTCCCCCGGCCGCTCATTTACCCGCTGGTCGCCACCGCTGGGCTCCCGCGCCGCGGGCTCCGCCGGCACCGGGGCCGCTTGCTCGCCGATCACCGGCGGCTCGGCACCCGCCCCGACCCGCTTAGGCAGCTGATCCTCGGCCGTCGAGTCTACGACGAGGAGGCTGACGGTACCGGCGGCGGCGCGGATCCGCTCCACCACCTGCTGATGGCTCTCCCGCTCCACGTTCTCGCCGTCCACCTCCAGCAGCCGGTCCCCAGCGCGGAGTCCCGACTGCTCGGCCGGAGAGCCCGCCTCCACCAGCCGGATAAACTGGCCCGGCTTGCCTTTCTCGCCGTGCAGATGGAAGCCGTACCCATCCGGGCCGCGCTCCAGACGGCATAGCCGGGCGGCGGGGCCCGCGCCGCTACTCATGGCGGGGGAAGCGGCGGGAGGAGCAGCGGACCCGTCCCACGACCCGCACTCAGCGCTCTGCGCGGCAACGAGCCCGCCGCAGCCTTATATAGGGGGCGGGGCGCCGGACCGGCGGCGACCAATGGGAGAGCGGGATGGGACGGCACCCGCCACATAAGGATAGAAACGGGGCGTGTCTATGCAAATTTTACATGCTGTTATGCAAATATGGTGGGAGGGTATGCAAATGTATTCGCGCCCCGGTGGGGCGTTCTGGGCCCGGCGCCGCCGGGTCGGGGCACCGGCAGCGGGACCGGACCGCTCCCCGGTGGGGTCCGACCGCTCCCCCGTGGGGCCGGGCTGCTCTCCCGAAGGAATCCGACCGCCGGTCCGCGGCGTCCGGCCGCTCCTTCGAGAGTCCGACCGCTCCCCCGTGAGGCGGGCCGCTCCCCCGCAGCCGCCTCCGCCTCTCCCTGGGGCCACCCGAGCCCAGCCGACAGCTCCCGATCCTCGCTGAACTTCCCCCACCGGGGATCGGCACACCAACTCGGAGACAGCCCCCACGGTGGCCAGAGATCGGCGGGACGCTCCCAGCTATTCCCGCTCCGCAGCACATCTCGGGTGGTCTCTTGGGGAACATCTCTCCCATCCCCTCGCCCAGGCCTCGAAGGCTGCAGTCGGTCCCAGCGCCGATCCGACGTGGAGGGTGGAGGGATGCCCGAGGCTTCGACAGTAAAATAAAATTCCCAAATCGAAACTGCCTGGGAAAGCGGGCTGGGAAGAGGGCAGGTAACTAGATTGGCAGTGGAAATGAGATACCAGCCCTGTTCCCCCAGCCTCCTCTGAGCCTTGCTCAGCACCCTAGAGCTGAGGGCCTGAGGAGGGGGGAAATGGAGGGAACCCCAGGGGATTTTCTCTCCCGGATCCATGCTCTCTGCTCATGGACCGAGAAGCAGAAATAGCTGCAGGGGGTCATGAGCATGTGAGATCCTGGGGTTTAGGATCAGCCAAGGCAGAGCAAGACAGCAACAAGCCTGGGCTGCTCCAGCCGTGCTGCAGGGCTTCTGGTGCCAGGCAGAGCCGCCTCCTGGCTCCTGGGATTGTCCCAGAGAGGACGGCACGGAGGCACCATAGGTGTCTCCCAGTGCAGAGCCTGGCTGAAGTTGCTGGGCAAAGGTCCTCAGGGCAGCCACGATCACGTTTAACCGAGCCGCAGACAGTCAAGCAAGAAGGGGACAGCCGAATGCCATGGGACATGCTTCTCACAATGTGCTCTGCCCCAAAACCCTGCTCAGGGACCCCATGAGCCGAGGAACCCCCCGTGTGCTCGGAGTGGCCGTGCTCCAGCTCCGTGGGACCCAGCTGGGAGCGGAGGGTGGGCTCATTTGTTTCCTCCACTCGGCTGAGCATTGCTCGGCCCTGAGAAAAGCAGCGGAGAGGAATCCCACGGCAGCCGGCGGCAAATGCCTGCGGAGAGGAAAACCAGGGCAAACGCGCTGTGCTACGGCCCCGGGATGGGGGGATCCATCGCCCTTTCACAGCCGTCCCCTTGGCAAGGGGGTTGTGAGCAGCACAGCCCCACAAGTGAGCTTCTTGGAAGGGCAGATGCAGAGCACATTTTGGGTACCCTGCGCTAAGACAGGAAGCAAAACCCAGCTCCAGCAGGGCTGGTTTGAGCACGGGACCTTGATAAGGAAGAAAGGCAGCAGCAAAGGAAACAGCTGAAGCTGCTTTTGGGTCCAATAATGCCTGCGGGATGGCAGGGCACAGGCAGGACCGTCGCGCCCCAGCTGCCTCCTCCTGCCCTTTGCATCTTGGAGGGCAGTTAAAGGAGCTCAGGCAGGAGGGGGGAAAGAGAAAAGAGCCAACCTCTGTTTGTGTTGAAGTCATCCAGCATTTTTTTGCAGACATCAGCCAAGCGGCAGCAGCAATGCCATTGGTGGGAAGACGGAGTTATTTGGGGAATGCTGGACTCCGCACCATGAGAACAGCAGGGGAGGAGGTTGGTTTTAATTTAACAGACCATGTTTACTCTTCCTCTCTCACCTTTGGTCGGTCTGAAATGTGCAAGGAAAGACCCCCCCCCGCCCTGGCAGGGAGGAAGGGGCCATGGGTGCTTCCCCCTCCTCACGGCTGCTCCCAGGCCCCCCCGGCCCAGCTGCTCTGCAGCCTGTGTGCAGCCGCCTCCCACGTTGCAGACCCAGGGCAGGGATTTCTCACGCAATAAACAATCAGACAGATGCAAAGCCTCAAAAATACTCAGCTTTAATCTGTAAACTTGCAAAGAGAGACTCAGGGGCAGAGCAAAGGTGAGGGAGGCACAAGGGCAGGTGAGACATGAGCAGTCAGGCGCAGGGCCAGGGAAGATACTGATGGGGACAGATGTGCTGGACAGTCCCTGACTCCTACGTGCAGCAGTGCCATACCCTCCACAGCTGCTCTCTGCATCAGTGATTCAGCTACACAACCAAATATTCACCATCTGACTGCTCTGGGTATTGCTCAGGGGAGTGGACAGTGCATGAGGGAGCAACAGAGCTGGACTGAGCACCAGGGATGTCCCTGAGCCCCACCAGTCCCTAACGGAGCAGTGTTTGCTGGCTGAAGGCTCTCAGGCATCTGGTCTCCAGAAAGTGGGTTCCAGCTGCTATTGGCCAGCAGCAGAAAGGCAGTGATGGGTGAGAAACCCAGCCTGGCCTGGGAGGTGGCCGGGCTGGAGCATCACCCCAGATGATGCCACCATGGACATGTCCTACATGAGGCTGGAGATGGTTTAGTCTGGAGGTGTTGAAATAAAAAAGCCTTTTCTTGTTAAAAAAAAATAAAATAAAAATCTCTATTTTCTGTGGCTACAACATGGGGGAAGCAAAGTTTTTCCAAATTGCTGTGTGTACCAGAAGTGCCCCAAGCATTGCTCAGATGCTCCCAGGGGAATTTTACTACTCACACCAGCTGTGTGGGCAGGGAGCAGGTTTGGCTGGACCCTTCCCCATTCCAGCCCTTCCCTTGAGCAGAGCCAAGATACAATGGGGACATCATTGCCTTTGTGGTGGCAGGAGGATAAAAGCCATTGGCAGCAACTGCAGAAGTGAGGAGCCACAGCCGAGCGTGGGCATTGGGGTGTGGGGCAGCCTGGGGGGCAGAGCTGAGGTTCCTTGGAGGGAAGCCAGAGCCTGCAGCACCAGGGACACGGAGGCTGGACCAGGCCCTACCAGTTGGACAACAGCAGCGCTGTGAGCAGGAATAGCTGCGGGGAAGGACGGGACTGGGGGCTGCAGAGGGGCTCATCCATGGCACAGCCCCTTCAGCCCCTCCAAGAGTCCCCCAGTGAGGTGTGTGGCTGTGTCCTCCACCCTGCTCATGTGACGGAGGTGATGGATCACCACGGCTCACTGGCCAGGCTGGCAGTCACCACAGTGATTCCCACGGTGGCACACAGGTCATTGCTCTGCAGGGCAGCAGGATCTGAATCCTGGCACCCGGGCAAGGGCCCTCCTCCTGCACTCTGCTCCACTGCCCTGTCCCATCCACCTTGGCTTGTCAGAGCCTGTTTCCTCCAGTGCTTGAGGGCAGGATTGGGCCCTGCTCTGCCTCCTGCCTGGGCCCCCAGGCCTGCCAGCTCCTCTGGGCCACCCTCAGGAGAAGGCACAGCAGCTGGATTTCTTCTTCTGTGACTCGATGTAATCATGGATCTGGAAGCGGGGCTCATCCAGCGGCTGCGCTGCGCGCTGCTTCAGCTCCCTAGAGTGGTGGGGCCGTGTTACCCCCTCCCACATTGTGCTGCTGTGTGGGAGGTGGTGGGGCCGCAGGGGACACCTCCCTTGCTCAGTCCCCTGGCCCCAGGTTCTTACTTGGCAATGGCCAGGAAGGCCAGCTCCACGTTCATGCCTGTCTTGGCACTCGTCTCCATGAAAGGCACTCCGTACTCCTGCAAGAGCAGCATGAGCCCATCAGTGGCAATCCCCAAGATGCTCTCCTGGCCCTCTGAATCATCCCTGTAGCCTGGACCAGGCTTGAGGGTCACCCCCTCCTTGCCTTGCCCCAGCTTTTGCATCCAAGTGACTGCTATGCTGCCCCTGCAAGAGCCAAGCAGGTCTTGGCACTCAGAGGGGATGGCAGGGCTGCATAGGAGCCCTGAGTGACATGAAATTGTCTGGGGAGGCTTAATTCAGGTTAGACCATGGCACGACTCACCCTGGCCAGTGATGCTCCATCCTCTGTCCTCACAGCCCTCTCGCTGCTCACGTCAGCCTGCCAAGGGAAGGAAAATGTCACCACACACTAGGCCAGCTGGCCCCCGGGAAACCTGGCAAACCAGCAGTGGGGGGTGTTCAGGGGGCTGACAGGAACAAGGGGCATCATGGATCCAGGAGTATCCTCTGCCCAAAGAATCTGGGATCTGTGGAGCATCTGGGACCTGGTGGCCTTAAGGATGTCAGGAGACACCTGGGACCTGGGGACACTGAGCACCTGGGGCAGTACCTGAGGGCATCCAGGACCCAGGGAGGGTCTGGTACCCTGCTGGGAATCAAATACCCAGCATCATCCAGGATCCAGGGGACACCCAGTCCCAGGGGGAAATCCCATCCCTCACTGGGCAGCATCTAGGACCCCTGGAGAGAATCTAGGACCTTGTTTGGCCTCTAGGGCTTGGGGTTACCTGAGGTCCAGGAGTGCACCCCATAGTCTGCAGTATCCCACACCAAAACATCCCATACGAGGAGCATCCCGTGTCTGGAGCATCAGCCTCGTGCTGCCACCCGCTGGCTACCGGGAATACTGCCCTCCCCGACCTCCCAAACCCCTGGGATCCCCTCGGGAATACTGCCCTCCCTGACCCCCTGGGATCACCTCGGGAATACTGCCCTCCCCGACCTCCCAAACCTCTGGGGTCACCTCTGGGCCTGGTTGAGCCCAGAAAGCAGCAGAGGCGGGCGGAGGGAGCAGGCAGAGCCCCACCCCGGCACAGCCATGGGGATGGCAAGGGCACAGCAGGCCCCAGGGTGGCCGGGGACCCTGCACGCACCTTATTGCCCAGCAGCATGATGACCACGTCCTTCTGGGCATACTCATGGATCTCCGTCAGCCAGGCCTGTGGAGCAGCAGGACTGGGTCGGGGTGAGGGGTCCTGTCCCTCCCAACTCAGCCCTCCACCCCTCAGTACCCCCCTCCCTTCCCTCTCAGCCCTCACACCCCCTCAGCACCCCCATCACTCCCCCACGAGGACAGGGATAATGACTTTTCTTGGCACAGGAATTATTCCAGCCTCACAGACGAGCAGTCCTGAAAACGCCCCGTCTCCTGGCTACAGCCCAAGCCATAGTTCACATCCTTCCTAAACCACGTTTTCTCCCTCAGGCATTCACCATGTCCTTAAACAAAACTCACCCAGCCATGCAGCACCCAGCCAGGTGCCCTGGGATGAGCTCCCACCTGGCTGGGTCTGGCCAGAACAGCCAGTTCTTACAGGTAAAACAGGTTCCCAAGTGCCCCAAACACCCAGCCAGCCAGGCAGGGCACCCACAACCCCAGTCCCCGGGGAGAAACACTCCCAGCCCACGGTGGGACTCACGCGGATGTTGTCAAAGGACATCTTGCTGGTGATGTCGTAGAGCAGGAGCAGGGCTGCAGGGGAAGAGGCAGAGGCATTGCTGCGCTGCAAGGATGTGCTCTGGGCAGTCCCCCCATCCCTGCTGGACCCCAAACTCACCTTGGGCATCCCGGTAGTAGGCGTGGGTGACGCTGCGGAAACGCTCCTGTCCTGC